>PVKM010002609.1:0-63450 GCA_004027735.1 Carollia perspicillata | reverse complement strand
TCTAACCCAACTCTCTGGCAGCTGGCGACTCCAACTCCTGGAATCAGTGCGCGATGTAGCCCTGCGCGTCTGCGGCTGACTGAGGGCCCGCTCTGGGTGCTGGGCTCTGGGCGCCCAGCGCTGGCTTCCCAGACCCCCGGACCACCGCGCTGCTCCCCGGGACCTTAGTGTCCTGAAATCTCCTTCTTACCGTCTGTTTTCTGGTTTTTCAGTGTCCGCTACCGCTTTGTGGATTCTTATTTTCAAATACTCTGCAATATTGTTGTCTGTCTGCTCCGCTCCTCCATGGATTAGCCAGTTTTTCCTCCTTTGTGTAGGGGGAAGTGAAATCCGCTCCCTCCTACTCTGTTGCCATCTTCCCTCAATGTTATTTTTTTTATCTGGGATAGATACTTTTCCATAAGAGCCTTCCATCATTAAATAATCAAATTACATTGCCTTGTGCTCAATTTTGCAGAAATTGCATTTTTCAATGAATTATTAGGATTCATCTTGCTCATTTTATCTTGATATTCATCAGCAATGCTTTACATGTATGTAGAAGGTACACTCCATCAAGGACTCTATCTTATCTCATAGCTCTGAATTAATTTCCTATTATTTTTCCTGGCATTTTATGTATTTTCCCTAACATTTTACTCAATGACCCAAAGAACTTTCTTTTATATCTTTCTCAATGCCTTTTTGATGTCTGCTTTCTATTCCTCATGTACACTTTAAAAAATTTTTCTTTCTCATTCTGGAAAAAAATAATAGTTTATTATTTTTCTTAAAATGTATAATATTATATATATATATATATATATATATATATATATATATATATATATATATATATAAACCAATACTAAATTTTAGTAATAGTTAAATTTTATATTAATTTTAATAAAAAAATATTCACAGTAATTTATAGGTTATAAAAAAGAATCTCCAATTTATATCTATGTGGTATATTTTATTCACAGTAATGAATGTCATTCATTAAATATTTCAATAGTAATTCATGTCATAATGAAGGTATTTTTTATTTAAATTAATAGTACAGCAATATTATCTGGTACAGTGTAGGCTATTCTGATAAGTAACCAGAATTGAATACCACACAACTAGATTGATCATGCTAAATTGTCCTATCTGTTCTGGATCTATGGGACATTTCAAATAAAAATTACAATTTGAGGTAGTCTATGAAGCTCTCAGTTTCAGGCACTTTATTTTGCACCCAAATGTTACCTTTATATTTTTGAGTTATTCTATATAATTTATTTTCTACTTCATTATATTAATGAATTTAGAATGGTTAAAAGTGGGTCAATGAAGACTAGGAAGGGTGGCCTGTGCAATAGGAGATCCAGCTATAAGTATTAGGAACTATCTACTATGTGCAAGGCAGTTGGTATTCACAGTGGGAAATGTACTGGATATGAAATTAGAATTCCTGGGTTTAAATGTAAGTTTCTATACTGACTTGCTATGAAACAATGGGTATAATAGTGTGATGATTAAGAGAAAAGGAGCTGGAACACACTACTTAAAATTCAAATGCTGGCTCTATACTGCCTTGGCAAGTTGCATGACTGCTATATGCCTCAATTGCCCTCCTGTAAAATGATTATTATGATAATAATAATACTTTATACAATTGTTATGAAGATGAGATGGGATGACATTCATAATGGGATGAATCAATTGATTCATACTGGATCGATTTCCAGTATATTCTGTTCAATGTTAAATTTAATTATCATTGACATTTATTTATTATTGGAATAAGAGCTTCCCTATTTCTTTTTTTTTTCAATTTTAAAACAGTTCTTGTTTATTAACTGGCTGGATTACAAAAATGACCATGGTTCATCCTTCTAATAAGCCTGGTTGATCTGGTCCTCCCTGTTACCAGCATCTCCACCTTCTACAAAATGTATGGTCCTTTTCTTCATTCCATCTCATGCAGAAGATAACTTGAAAAGCCATAGGAAGTTGTTTGCTCCTTTGAGACATTTTCCAACAGTATAGATCTCACAAATCAGATCCTCCATAGAGATGATGCCATATTTACCAAGAGATCATGCAATCAATGTATTATCTGTTGGGGCAATTCATTTTTTGTTGATTTTCCTATAACCAAGCTTGTATGTCAATTCATATACTAACTTCAGGTTTGGGTACCCACATACAATATATGGTTTGCACAATACTCAGTATGTTAATTGAAGGTTTGTTGAGCTTAACAAAGGTGCTACTGAAGGTCTGGTGAAGGCAAAGAAGTTGTAGCATCTTTTGGTCCTTTGGGCTCACACCACTGATACTTCTGATCCTCATGAAAAATGACTATTTGGGTTTTGCACATACACAGAAGTTGCCAGCTTTTCTTGCCATTATAATCTGAGTTCTGTACATGTGCCTATATTCTTTTTTTAATTTTCATTTATTTATTTGTTTGTTTGTTTATTTAATTATTTTAGTTGTTGTTCAAGTACAGTTTTCTGTCTTTTACTCCCATCCCATTCCACCCCCCAACCAGTGCTCCGCACCTCCCTCCCATTTCCACACCCCTTAGTTTTTGTCCATGTGTCCTTTATATTTGTTCCTGTTACCCCTTCCCCATTTCCCTTGAAATTATCTTCCCTCTCCCCTCTGGTTACTCTCAGCCTGTTTTCTATTTCAATGCCATGCGCCTATATTCTTTGTGATGGTGCTTAGCTTTTTCATAGATAAGCTTCCTTGTTGGCTTTCAAAGCATCTTTAGTGCAAATTTCTTTCTCAGGCACTTGATTTTCAGCTCTGTGAAATTCCTTCCCTTTTTCTTAAGGGTTTCTGGCACAACAGGAACTTCTTCTCTTTTGCACCCTCCATAGTTTCAGATGAAAAACGAGGAAGCAGAGCTTCCCTTTTTCTAGGTTGTTGTCAGTATTAAATGATATATTTATATATTCACTTCTCAACATTCATTATGTACATTCTCTATGGTGGATATCATTCAATATGCAGTATTTCTATGTCCAGATGATTCAGAAACACCCTCAAGAAGCTTAAAATCTAGTAAGGAAGATAAAATAATTGCATAAACTGGTAGACATCAGTATAGAAAGTTACCATATGTTAAAACAGGTACAGATGACACACTTCATGAATTCAAGGAAACAAATGATCACTTCCTAGTGGAGCCATCAATAGGGACTTGATGGATGTGCTAACATTTACTTCATGGTCTAAAAGGAAGCTAGGATTTGGAGATGAAAAATATGGAAGGAAGGACAAAGCCATTCCTGGTACCAGGTAGTGTGAGGAAAAGTATGAAGGTAGTTAAGACTAGCCAGATACATAACACTGCCTTAAACTGGAAAGTACTCATTTCTACATTATAAATCTTGAATCTTTTGGATCTCATAGAAAAACATTCATATACATTATTGCTTTCTAAGACAAATAGGAAACCAGAGCATTGTGCAATAATTTTTGCAAGAGAACTTAGGCTTGTTGTTCATGAAGCATACTCAAATAGTAACAGCATGTTGTCAACCCAGACCTAACCCAGTTTGCCTTTGTTAACTGGGCCAATTCCCACAGTAGAGAGTGGGATGAGAATCTGCTGACCTGCACACTACCCATTGCCCACTCAGGCACATTAAAGGATGGGCATCCATTTTCAGTGTTCCTAGCTGAGCTCCAGTTCACATTAAAGAGGGAAGAAAACTGCAGCCACTGTATTTCTTGGCAAGTTGCTTGAATAAAAATAGAGATCTGCTGACTAAGTATTCACTATATCTGCAGACATTTCCCAGCTGGAGAAATAGACTTTTATCCCCTAATTTTTCCCCTTTTGGATATTTACTTAAATTAGTCCCTCAAATGTTCCTTTGCCACAAATTTTTTGAATTAGTAATTTTAAAATACATATATAAAATATATATTGAATACTATATTTGTTCCAACTGTTATTAATTGCGCATCCTAAAATATTTGCTTTTCTTTTGGAGATAAAATAGGGCCTTCACATGTTAGTATTTGAGTGTACATATCAAAACAGTCTGTTTTTAGTTTGTTATTTTTAAACAATTATTTCTTATTTTATTTTTGAATAGTTTGTTATATTTTATTTTTCCATTACCATTTATCCTTCCTATACACTCTTCTACCTCCATTCACTCCCCCATCACAGTAACCACACTGTTGCCCATGTCTGAGTTCTTTGTCTTTTTGCTTGATGTCTCCACTTCACCACCCCCCCTAGGGCTGTTAGCATGTGCTCTATGACTCTCTCTCTATTTTGTTTATCAGTTCCGTTTGTTCATTAGATTCCACATATGAGTGAAATAATATTATGCTTATCTTTCTCTGACTGGGTTACTTTACTTAACATAATATTCTCCAGGTCTATCCATGCTTTCACAAAGAGTAAAACTTTCTTCTTTTTTATGACCAACTATTATCCAATTATGTAAATGTACCACTGATTTTTTCTCCACTCAACTGCTGAAGGACACTTGGACTGCTTCCAAATTTTGGTTATTGTAAATAACATTGCAATGAACATAGTGGTACTCATATTTTTTGAATTTGTGTTTTGTGTTTCTTCAAATAAATTCCTAGAAGTGGAATCACTGGGTCATAAAGCAGTTCCATTTTTAACTTTTTGAGGACACTCCATACTGCTTTCCACAGTGGCTGCACCAGTCTACTTTCCCACCAACAGTGCAAAAGGGTTCCATTTTCACCACATCCTTGCCAGCACTTGCTGTTTGTTGATTTACTGATGATGGCCTTTCTGACATGTATAAGGTGATATTTCATTGTGGTTTTAATTTCCATTTCTCTAATTATTAGAGCATCTAATAAAAAGTAGATATTGAGCATCTTTTCATATGTCTGTGGACTATGTGTATTTCCTCCTTGGAGAAACATATACCATGCTCATGAATAGGAATAATTAATGTCATTAAAATGTCCATACTATCCAAAGCAATCTATAAGTTTAATGCAATTCCTAGTAAAATACCAATGACATATTCACAAAAGTAGAACAAATATTCCATAATGTATATGGAACCACAAAAGACTCTGAATAAATACAGCAATCTTGACAAAGAATAACAAATTTGGAGGAATCACACTACCTAATATCAAACTATATACTATAAGGCCATAACAACCAAAATAGCATGGTACTGACATACAAACAGACATATAGATCAACGAAACATAATAGAGAGCCCTGATTTTTAGCCCATACCTTTATAGTCAATTAATATTTGACAGAGAAGGCAAAAGTATACAATGGGCTAAAGATATTTTATTCAATAAATGGTGTAAGGAAAATTAGACAGATATGTACAGAAAAATGAAACTAGACCACCTTCCATGACACACAAGAATAAACTCAAGATGGATTAAAGACTTAAATGTGAGACTCAAAACCCTAAAAATCCTAGAATAAAATATAAGCAGTAAAATCTTGCACATTTCTGGCCCTGGCTGGTATAGCTCAGTGGATTGAGCGTGGGCCTGTGAAGCAAAGGATCGCTGGTTCGATTCCCAGTCAGGGCACATGCCTAGGTTGCAGGCCAGGTCCCCAGTAGGGGATACATTGATATTTCTCTCCCACTCTCTCTCCTTCCCTTTCCCTCTCTCTAAAAATAAATAAATAAATAAATAAAATATTTTAAAATCTTGCACATTTCTCATAACAATATTTTATCTAATATATCTCATCAGGCAAGGGAAACAAGAGAAAAATAAACAAATGGGACTACATCAAATTAAAATACTTTTGCACAGCGAAGGAAACCATCAAGAAAATGAAAATGCAACCCATTGAATGAGAGAACACATTCACTGATACATCTGATAAGGGGTTAATATCCAAAATTTATAAAGAACTTATGAAACTCAACACTAAAAAACAAACAATTCAATTAAAAATTGTGCAAAACCCGAAAGGACACTTATCCAAGGAGAACACACATATATTTGTTTCTTTCTTTTAAGATTTTATTTATTTATTTTTAGAGAGGTAGGTAAAGGGATGGAGAAAGAGAGGGAGAGAAACATCAATACGTGGTTGCCTCTCACTCACCCCCAACTGGGGATTTGCCCTGCAACCCAGACATGTGCCCTAACTGGGAACTGAACCAGCCACCCCTTGGTTCCCAGGCCAGTGCTAAGTCCACTGAGCCACACCAGTCAGGGCATGTTTATTTCTTATTAAAGAAAAATAACCTGAGCTCATTGCATCATTATTTAACAAATGCATTCTGGAACCACTGAAGATTTATAACTACCTAAGAAGATTTAGAGAGCAAATATAATATTTTATGGACTCAACAAACACTCTTAGACCTTGTTCTAAGCACTCTACATGTATTAACTTTCTTAACCCTGAAAGTAGCTTTATGAGGGTCATCCTATTATTATCCTCATTTTGCAGTTTAAGAAAATTGAAGCACAGGGATACTGTATAACTTGTTTAAAGTTTTAAGCCAGAATTTAAGCAGAGATGGGAGTCACACTCCAGGAAGTTTGTGTCCAGGGGTCATTATATCACATCTACAGATTAAGAAATATCCAATTCCAAATGGGACTATAATCTCAGGTTTTCTACATTTTTTCTTTTGACTTAATTCAGGACAAAACTAAGGACCTTTGTGCTTAGTGATAATATTATGCCCCATAGGAGAAAGTTCAAATTGCCTTGTTCCATGTGACAGTAAAATTAACACACTTTAGGATAACATCAGCCCCCAAATTGGCAATAGTATTTAGCTAAGGAGGGAGTTATTACATAAATTTCATGAGATAACACAAAGGGATCTTCTGGTCATACAGAAGACAATTTATTCACATTAGCTGAATTGAAAGGGGTGGCAATATGTGGTTTTCATGGTCTCTTCAATCAGATAGATTCTTTAGTTGCAAAAAATCCCTTCATTTACCCAAACATTTATACTTGGATACATGTTTAAAGTCCTTTTCAATTAGAATGACAGGTGCTGGGCATATCAACTTCATAAAATTATAAACATTTCATTGCATTGATCAGTGAGAATTTTTATGACTATGACATAGAGAGGAATTATTATCCAGTATTTAGGAGCATCTACTCTAGAACTCAATGTGCTGGGTTGACATTCAAGTTGGACATACTAACTGTGATCTGATACAAGTTACCCAACTGTCTGTGCCTCAGTTGCCTTGTCTGTAAAATGAGGTTGATAAAGGCACCTATTCATTGGTTTGTCATGAAGATTAATTGCACTAATTCATGTGGAATGCTTAGATCATAGCCTAGCATATAGTAACTGCTACACACATGTTTTCTATGCCACTAAATAAATGTGAAAAGCATGAGTCTGTAAACCATCTAAGTATGTATAGTGTATTTAAAAAAGAAAAATTGGTCATGTGTGATATACGACAGGCATGGTGCTAATTACTGCGACTTAAAGAACAATGGAATAAAATTCTGTTGTTTAGGAGTACACAGCTCCTGAGGGAGGTGAGCATGCACAATGGAGTTAGAGACTGTCTGCAGTTACTTTTAAGGAGGTACAACATCTTAAACTGAAGGCCCTTTTACTGAAGATTCTTAAAGAGATATGTGATGGTGGCTAGTTATAGAGTTTGTAACTGAGACTGACAAAAGCATTCTTTCTCTGTATTCTACAATGATAAGAATGTGTGGACCAAGCAACAGAAGAGGAAAGGAAGAGGAGAAGATACAACTCAAGTTATAGAAATGGTGGATTTATTTTTCTTAAGAATATGGATAACTAGTATTGTAGGTTGTTTCTACACTTGGATAGTAAATACTTGCACTTCTTGCAACCTTCAGTAAAATCTGATATGCAAATGCAATTGTTTTGTGTGTATATATGTGTGTTTGCTTTCTTTGTTCGTTTGAAGAAATCAAGGAAAGGAACTGAATTTCACATTTAGGATGATTATGTCATGAAATGGAGAAATCACACATAGGACAATCAAACAACCCATGATGAACTAATTCATTGGAAACAATCTATCAAAGCCACAGTTGACCAAGAAATGTCCCATAAGTTGTAGGAATATCAGGGGGTTATTTGGGACTTTCCACAATCAGTGGACATATATTCTATTTACTTGTAACAACAACCCTTGAAGATGGTCATATTACTTTTGTTTTGTAAACAAAGTCACTGATGCAAAAAGAAGTTAAATACTATAACTTGCTTAATTTTATCGAGTTTGTCATTCAATCTCCTCATTTTATAGTTGAAGAAACTTAGAGCCAGAAGACTGAGTTAAACAGCTAATGCATGTTAGTTGAGTTACTAGAGTAACTAGAAGTTAGTCTGACTCCCTGTTCTAAACACTTGCCACTGCACCATACTTCATCCTCTTGAAGAAAACACTTGTGATTATTACTGATGTCTGTAATACAGGTGTTTGGGTGGCCAATACTGAACACTGTGAAATAAATGAGACTGGTGGTAGACTTCTTACAACAGACCAGAAAAAGGGAGAGGGTATGAAAACAACCTTTATTTCTAGTTCAGATAAGTTTTGCAAAATCACAGTTGGCTAAACTAGACAGGAGTTCAAAAATATGTTTTTTTAAAGACTTATCTTCACTTTGTTTGCCAAAAACAGAAGTCCATGTAACCAAAAGTGAATAAGATGACCAGCCAGCCAGACAAAGAGCATCCTATTGTTATTTTCTTTCTTTATTTATGGCCAGCAATGAACACACACACTAAGTTGTTTCTTAAAACTGAAGTAGATAATATGCTGTTGGATATAACAAAACCTAAAATTGCCTACTAGGCTTCTATATGAGATTTGTGCCTCATCAGCTCACTTCAGAGATCCCTTTCTGAATTGTGAGAATGTGTTTCCAATGATATTGAAGCAACAAATCTATTGCTTATAGATGAATTAAACAGTGTGGATTGGTCAATTTTCTGTTTTGTGACATTCTTTAACACAGATATTAAGTCAGAAAGACTGAGTTTCTTGACCAAACATAGTAGGCTCCAAGTATATTTGTATTGCCTGACTGAACAAATGACTCAATGAATACTATACATACTGCATACAGAATCTTGAAGAAATATTGTCTATTATATTAGATACTTATATAAAATATTTAGAGGCTTTGATTCAGAAATATGACTCAAGAACTAAGAGGAATATGAACTTTGCAATAGGTTCAGGAAACATTTGGCAATTTTTCATCACAAGAACATCTCACCTTCAGTTTATACTTGAAGGAGTAAAATGTTTCCATGTAGTTTATAAATTCTGACAGTCTCTTAGAAGGTGATATACAATAAAGCAATGAAGCTGGAATATATTTTACCAACTCATCTTTTTGGGATTGTCTATCTGTATCATTCCAAACTGATGAAGAACAGTGAATTACTGAGACTGGAACATGGAGCCAAATTGCTTAAACCAGGACACAGAGTCAAATACTTAGCAGAAGACTGAAATGGTAGCTTATGAATTTGACTGGGATAGACAATCAATTTAGATAAGTGTAGATCTGAATGTGGCTTTTGCTCTGAATTTATAAAAGTAGGCTAGGTCAATACAAACCCCAAACTGGTCAATTCACTGGATAATAAGTCAGGCATATAGGATGTTCCTTTTTTTAATGTTGTTCAAGTACAGCTGTCTCCGTTTTCACCCCGCCAAGGCTCCCCACCCCACCCATCCCCACCTCCCACCCTGGAACCTGCCCTCTTTGGCTTTGTCCATGTGTCTTTTACACATGCTCCTTGATGACCTTTCCCCTATTACCCCCTATTGTCCCCTATCATCTCTCTCCCCCTCCTCTCTGGTTATTGTCAGATTGTTCTTTATTTCAATGTCTGTGGTTATATTTTGCTTGCTTATTTGTTTTGTTGATTAGGTTCCAGTTATAGGTGAGATCATTCGGTATTTCTCTTTCACTGCCTGGCTTATTTCACTTAGTATAATGTTTCCGGTTCCATCCATGCTGTTACAAAGGGTAGGAGCTCCTTCTTTCTTTCTGCTGCATAGTATTCCATTGTGTAAGTGTACCATAGTTTTTTAACCACTCATTTACTGATGAACACTTAGGTTGCTTCCAGCACTTGGCTATTGTAAATTGTGCTGACCTGAACATTGGGGTGCATAGGTTCTTTTGAATTGCTGTTTCAGGATTCTTAGGGTATAACCCCAGCAGTGGAAATGCTGGGTCAATATGCAGTTCCATCTTTAGTTTTCTGAGGAAATTCCATACTGTTTCCCACAGTAGCTGCACCAGTCTGCATTCCCACCAACAGTGTACTAGGGTTCCCTTTTCTCCACATACTCTCCAGCACTTGTTGTTTGTTACTTTGTTTATCATGGCCATTCTGACCAGTGTGAAGTGATATCTCAATGTGGTTTTAATCTGAGGATATTTCATTAAAATACTAAAATCTATCAAAATATGAATCCCATGAAGATGAGCCACACATAGTAGTAGAAAAGGCACTGTAATTGAAGTCAGACAAAGCAGAGGCAAGATCCTGATTACACCACCTACCAGCTGCATAATGTCAGGTGAGCAGCTTACCCTTTTTCTCATCATTTCTCTCACTGGGACTACTTCACAAATATAGCCCAGGCATTGTTATCATGCTTCTCTCATGCTCTGCTTTACCATTTGACAATGTAAAGAAAACAGTAAATAAGACTGAATTTGGAACCTTTTGGAAACTAGGCTTGTATCCCCAGTTCAAGGTATGATGACTCTATCATTGCAAAAAATATGTACAACATGCAAATAGCATTGGAGAAAGGGGTCAGTGGATTGCTATTGAAAGTGAGTCTTTATGTGTGAATATTTTTTCTTCCTTTTCTTTTTATTTATTTTATTTATTTATCTTTAGAGAGGAAGGGAAGGAGAGAGGGAGAGAAACATCAATGTATGGTTGCCTCTTGTGCGTCCCCTGCTGGGAACTGGCCTGCAACCCAGGCATGTGCCCTGACCGGGAATTGAACCATGATCCTTTAGTTCACAGGCCTGAGCTCAATCCACTGAGCTACACCAGTCAGGGCTTATGTGTGAATATTTTTGATTTTTAAAATAACATATTACTTCTCTCCTCTACCACACAGAAACAGTGAAACATCTATGCCTATATGACTTACATGTGAGGCATCCTGCACACTGAAAGGCAGGCATTAGCCAAAGTTTACTTTCACCCATACTAGGCAAAAATTATAAGCACTAAAGAAACTGCTGAAATGTTTATTTATAAACATAATTTATAGCACACTATTTTCCAAACTTTGCTGTGTTCATCTCCTTTCCAAGTTTTCTGTTTTGTTTCCCCAATTAAGTAACTAAAACCACTGACTCCTTGTTACAGTTGGAAATAACAAAAAATCAGCCCCCAAAACTATATAGAAATTCGTTTTCTTATATACTCATTTCTCTTATTCATTTTAAAATTTTGGTGTGACTATGCAAAATGCTTTTAATATTGTCAGTTTTGATTATTTTTATATTCATATTCCAATTGATCAAACACAATAATATAAAATGATACAATAATTATGTAATTAGGTAGCATATAAACTGTGGACCTCATATGTGGATGTACCTAATTTAAGGTCTCTGGTTACTAGCAAGGACACCAGATGCTGTAAGTCCCTTGACTATTTTGCTCTATAAAGAAATCATTATTTTTCTTCACCTCTTCCCACAGAATGCAACTCACAGCTTTAAAATCATTCTCATTATATATTAAACTACAAAGACTGGCATATCATAGCTTCAATAAATTATACATAAAATTATCATGGCAAGATTATAAAATAAAAATGCTAATGTAGTATTTTATATACACCTAAGCATAGTGTACTTAATATAGCCAGATTCCTTCTTTTAGAGATGATTCTATTATAATTCACAATTAAAGACTGTCCATATTTAAATGTTCCACCACAGTGATAGTAGAGAAGAAAAGAACCTGGGAGATCTATTTCAATCCCTTAGTTTTACTAGTCAATAATAAACTATGGCCTGGAGCTACAATTGGTTTTCTAATTTTCAATGAACTATCTATTGTTCCTTGCCACAGTGATGTCTAGAGAAAATGCTCAAAGAATTGGCATAATAAGAGATTTTTCAGTTAAACATTATGGAAAATTCATATAGACAAAAAAAGGAACACTTACTAAAATAAGAAGTTCCTTTCAGTTTTACAGGTCACTGTTTTGAGGACCTCCTTCTCATGCCCTACAGTGTCCCATCAAAACTGTTGGTTCAGAGATGAAATTACAAAGTGTTTCACAAGTATGATGTCCAAAAGTCAAATCCATGCTTTTCTGAAAAGAGTATGCAAGCATTCCCTTATATTTTTGTATCCAGAGTCATTCAGTTTCAGCTGCAGTCATACAAAGTCTATAATGTTGTCCAATGTCACCTTTTCAATAGTGAGAAAAAACCTGTGGTTGACTATGTTCCAATGTAAATAAGCAAAAGAGGAAATCAACATAGATTTCACAGATAAGAAATTTAGGAATTAGGAAATATTCCACTTAGAAATGTCGGGTCTCGAAATAATTGTTAAACCCTAAATTGTTGGCAGCACTTTTAAGTTCTGTTAATTTCAGTAAATTTGATCTGAATTTGGCATAGTCATTGCTGCTACCCAGTTGATGGTTATAGTTGGTGTGGGTGATGTTAGCCCATTGTCACCATAACAGCTGTTCAGCTGCCTGAGAATGCTGTCATTTTATTGAAAATGATCTCATTACAAAGCAAGGAAGAAAACATAGATGTTGGTCTATTAAGGAAGAAAACATAGATGTTGGTCTATTAAGCTTCTGGTGGTGAAAACATAACATTCTTCAGAGTGCCAATAATGGAATAGCCAACACAGAGGCAACTACAGTCCCCCTGCACAGAAATATTTCAATCCATTTCAAGTAGGAGAATGATGATCCACCAAGCTTGAGAATCACTCATACTGGTTGAAGAAAATGCATTGACAGGTTGTGTCAGGAAGTTTATCCTTTTTGTTGATCTTGCTTGGGAATTTGGGGTTCACTGACAACAAGTCACTAATTTATCATGGATCAATGTAAGGTATTGTACAGGTTTCTTGTTTGGTTGAGATTTTAGTTGTTACTGTATTTTTATCCTTGAGAATATTGTGATTTAGTAAAAGAAAATAGTAGATAATAAAAAGTGAATACTAAAAAGTAACAGAAATTAAGTTTCCAGTGAGGCATACAAGAAAAGAACAGTTTCTAAAGTTTAGGTTAGTCAGGAAAAATTTCCTAGAAGAGCTGATACTTCAAGCACAAGTAGGATTTACACAAGCTTAGTAAAACAGGGAAGGTTTCAAGACAGCAAAGCAGCATAAACAGAGGCAGTGAAAAGGAGTGGAATTTTTTGAGTGTTTGTGGTACAGCGAGTAGGCCGATTTACCAGAAGTGGTTAATTTATGCAGAGAAGTAGTGGGAGCCAGGTGGGAGCCAGGTGGGAGCCAGGTGGGAGCCAGGTGGAAGCAAGAGCTTCATACTAGATTACAGAAATCTGGGACTCCCAGGCTTGGATTGAAATGAAGAATTATCCAAATATATTTTAAGACTGTGGGTTCTGTATGCTAAGGGTTTGTTCAGATCAATGTGATGACTGCCTGAAGAATGGATTAGAGTCAAAGACAAATAGAGCATCTATAAATGCAGATGCTATATTTGTTTTATACAGAGAAGTTCTTATTAACTTTGAAAATGTGATGTGTCTCAATGATGATCATGATACTTAGAATTATAAACATATATGTGTGTTTGTATATATCTCTATACAAATGTAAATATGTATGTGTACTTGTTATATGTTATGTAAAAATATAAACATATATGTACTTGAGAGAATTAATTCATCTATATTGTATAAAATGTTATTTTTCCTATAAATATTTTAATAAAACATAATTGATTTTCAGACCAACACAAGTATAAGCACTGGAGTAAAAGTTCATACACCTTGGTTAGGATTCTAAGTAACACCATCTTAAAATTTCTTAGGATGGATTTACCTACTAACGAAACAACCAATCAGAAAGTAAAAAAATTAGTCACTTAATGATTTGGGAAACTATTTAGCAGAATATAAATGCTTATGACTAAAATTTATATGAAGCGCAACACAGAAAATGATATGTATATGATGGGTTAAATATTGATATATGGACAAGTACTAGCAAGAGATTTACACATTTAAGAAGATAGCATCATGGTATTATGAAGGATCATTGTTTAAAATGTAGCCTATTAGTTTTAATTCTATAATTTACAACTAGTAAATCAATAAAAATATATAGACAATTTTAATTATTATGTTGAAAAATAGACAAAGTGTCTAGAATGTGTTATAGTCTAGGCACTAGATTAAGAAAACATAGTTGACTTGGCAGTAACTGGCCTGCATACCACCACTCCTAAACCTGTGCTCATGACAGATATCACTGATTAAACTTGGTTTTCTTTTCTTATCTACAAAAAATTCCCAGTAGCCACTATTAATAACTTAGAATCTTCACAAATGATAAAGCCTCTGTACCATCTGTAGCAAATAAACAGCTTTCTATAGCAGATACTCATTGGAGGAAAATCTACCATACTATAAAATAAAAGCAGAAGATAGCAAATTCCCACTTCTGTGAACCCACAGCTTTATTTACTTCAGGCCAAGATATGTCCCAAACAAATTTGTCATATTCCTGTCTGGACATAATTAAACTGAGCAAAATTATAGCAAGGACAAGTCTACTTCCATTTTAAGCATTTTGGAGAAAAATTAAAAACAATATAAAAATGTATTAAAGGATACTCAATAAATTCTATATTTCATTTGCTTTGTCTATATAGCTTCCACTATTTTGGTGAATAAAATATGCATTTGAAACTTCCATTGGCAGAATATTTAAGGATCATTTGAAAATTTCTTGCAATGTGGAAACTACTAATGGACTTTCCCTCAATGTTAGGTTAGAGAAAACTCTTTCTGTTGTTGTTGGTTGTTTTCTTAACCTTAAAAACTGTTGTGGTACATCGAACATTTTTTGTTTGTTTAAGTCTCTTGAGTTTGTTTGCTACTCATGAGCTGAAAACCTCATCTGGTATGACAAGAGAGGTAAATTTGTTATGGACAGGGCACACATTTTTGAGGAAAGCACCTTGATTCTGACCTGATCATTGTCACCTCCATTCCCATACCCACTCACTGCTCCACTGCCATGTGCTAGCAGTATATCTGAATGTTCTGTTCAATATTAGCAAGCATAAAGCCAATGTCTACATACAAATGAGTGAGAAGACAACAAGCCTGGACAATAATCCTTGGTTAAATTGGAGTCTCTTTTTCACTCTAGGGAACAAATACTGCAAGTACCAAATGCAGCCAGCACTGAACAGCAACTCTTTAAAACATAAGCATGCCTTTTTACCTGAGAATATGTACTTCCTGAGTTGACTGGTCACTCTTTTCAGTGTTGGATCAGTACCTACTCAACTTTCATTACTCAGCATACTTGCCATTTTCTTTGTACTACTTGCTAGGAATTCCAAACACAGAGTTAATTATTCTTGTTTTTTAAGCTCTCTCTTTACCACTTGGTGTTTATCTCTGATATAGCACTTATCTCAATCTATTTTTCACTAGTATGTAAATTACTTGAAGGTAGGGAAAATGTTTCAGTGATTGTTGTAACTTTAGTAGAGTACATAGTGCTTAGCACATAGTAGACACTCAAATTTTTGCATTATTTAAGCAATCATATGTGTAAATCATATATTAAAGTTGAAAAAGGATCTTCTAATAGAATATGGGACCCAGAAAACATCATGGAGTATACCTCAAAGGTTAAATGAGAGCTAAGGAAGAATATTAAGGGCAACTTTGAGTAGTACATATTTTATTTATTTATTTTTAGGGAAGAGAGTAAAGGGAGGGAGAAAGAGAGGGACAGAAACATCAGTGTGTGGTTGCCTCTCATGTGCCCCCTACTGGGGATCTGCCCTGCAACTCAGACATGTGCCCTGACTGGGAATCAAACCAGCAACCCTTTGGTTGGCAGGACGGTACTCAAGCCACTGAGCTAGGGCTTAGTATATATTATAAGAAAATAAAATACAAAGTGTTCAAATAAAAATTTGGCTAACTAGAGGTGTGAGATCTAGAAGGAGAGAGTGATGATATCTGTGATAGACTGAGATCATGTCAGAATTACACCAGGGAAGCTGCCCCACTTTTCCACCATGTGCTACCTTCCCTGATTGCCTGGTTCCTACAGTAGATTGTGTGTTTGTGTAAAATAGTCTGTAAGATTCAAGACAAAGAGGGAACTTGGATATCAGCCTAAGAAATTTGGACTCAATTTCATAAGCAATGAAAAGGTTGTGAAATGTTTTGAGCTAGAGAATAATAATCCCAGACTATACTTTATACCAGCATTTCTTAACCAGAAATGATGTTGCCCCCTACCTCCTCCATTCAGAGGCATTTGGAAATGTTTGAAGGCATTTTTTGGTAGTCTCAAATGGAGATGTTCGTACTACTGGGATCTGGCAGGTAGAGGCCAAAAGTTGCTAAACATCCTACAATGCACAGAACAAGCCTTCTACAATTAAGAATAATTTGACCTAAAACATCATTAGTGCAAAGTTGGGAAACCCTATTCTAGAGCAGTGTTTTACAGAAAATATTTTATAGACACTGTTTCCTTGACAATTACTTGATAAAAAGCTTATATATATATATATATATATATATATATATATAAGCTTATATATATATATAATGCTTATATATATAAGCTTATATATATATAAGCTTATATATAAGCATATATATATAATGTTTATATCTATATGTATAATATGGAAAATGCTGTTTATAATATATCCATCTTTCATTTATTCAGATTATACACACTGAGCATTTATTATTTGATAGGCACCATGAGACAGACTATTCTGGAAATATACTAACAAAAAAGGCAACCAAATCCTTGCTTCCATGGGATTAACTATTACATTGAACATTCATAACGTAAATTAACATGCTAGAGGCTGTGTAAAGTACCATAATATAAAAGTATATTTCACTTTGTTTAATCCAGCATTTCTTAATATTTGATCACTTTCTTTTAAAAAATACTCCTTATGAACTTTCCTCAGAATTGTCATTATTTGAAACAGTTTTAGAAACACAGCTTTAAACCAATGAAGTGAGCACCAATGGACAAGATTATTGGACAGCTTGAAATCTGTATTCAGAGTGACCAGGGAGATTATTGTAAAAGTCATAAAATAATAATAGCAGTAGCCTGAAATAAGGGATTCATAGTTGAAATGAAAAACAGAAGATGAGTAGAAAATGTATTTCAGAGGTGAGAGCAACAGCATTCAATGTGGTGGGTGGTAAGATAGGGGCATAGATAAAAATAACTCTGATATGTCCTGGCTGGTGTGGCTCAGTGGATTGGGCGCTGACCTGTGTGGCTCAGTGGATTGGGTACTGACCTGTGAACTAAACAGTCACAGGTTTGATTCTCAGTCAGGGCACATGCTTGGGTTGTAGGCCAGGTCCCTAGTAGGGTGCACACAAGAGGCAACCACACATTGAGTTCCTCTCCCTTCTCTGTCTGAAAAGAAATAAATAAAATATTTTAAAACTAACTCTGACACTTTTGGTTTCCAACATTTTCAGATTAATAATATACAGGCAATAAAAATACAGACTTGGATAACAGGACTAGAGATTTGGAAATATATATATATAGCATTAGCCTTGGTGTTGAATTTAATTTTCAAGAGTAACTGGGAAGAGGGTTAGGGAGAAGAAAAAGCATGGTCAGAACTGGAGGGGTATCAACATTGAGGAAGTGGATGAATAAATACAAAAGGCATGGAGGGGATGAAGAAATAGAGACAAAGGAAGAGATATAAGGACTGTTCTGCTATAGGAGTCAAAGGTGACTATCAGTGCATTCTTGGCACTGATGAAATAACAGGAGTAAGGGGTAACAGAAAGTCAGGAAGTGAACTGGCCATTTTGAGAAAGTACCTGATCCATCCCATACCAAAGTTCACATAATCCCAGGATAACAAAGGGGTTCTGTGGATGACAACTCTTTCTTGCTCGTGGCTGGCTTGCTTGTGACCTGGACTCACATGGTGCACTCACCTGTTCTTTCCATGGGCCACATGGGCCTTAGCAGCCACATGGCCCATGGACTTTAGGAAGAAGCCTCTCTGACTGTGTCTTGCCCACCTGGTGATGCATTGGCCAGTGCTTTCGTGTTCTTTCAGGAGTACACAATCTTGTGGTCCTAGCAGTCACATGGCCCATGGCTGTGTGGGCTCCACACACAGGATCCAGAAGGGAACCTGAAATGAACAGCAGCTGGGAAAAAGCTAAGCTATCTGGATAGGAACTATGCCTGCTTAGCAGCCACCTGCCGGCTCCAAAGGACTGTACTTTAAAAATGAAGAAGGAACTCTTGACACTGACTTTTTGTCTTGGCCTTGCTGAGGATGGTTGAACTTTTTCCAGGGAAGAAAGAGGAGATGGTCTTGCTGAAGAGAGTCCACCATTCTCCCAAATCCTGCAGCACCTGCATAAACCTCTTTCCTTTTGCACCAGAATTTACCTCATGAATGTGGTTTTTGTGGCAGCAGACAGGTGAGCTTCCTCTTTCTCTTGTTTAGTTACACTACTGCTCTCACGGTGTATGATTCAGTACTCCACAGTTCTTCACCATGGTGTGGTCCATGTGACAGATGGGAATGTTGGTGCTACTAGGATCAAGTAAGTAGCGGATTGTTTTGTGTCTTGTCTATGTCTTGCTTTTTAGATCTCGGTATGCATTGCCCTGCATCTTTCTATAATAAATTACATGTCCAGGAGATCAGAGTAGTTTTCCCTACTAGTCTTTTCTTTGACATTCCTGTTTTATTCCTGTTTTCATTTTCTGTGATTTTGAGCCTTCAGTTTTCCCCTAGTCAATTCAACTCTAAAGGGACTATCTCTGGTATATCACCTTAATATATAATCTATGTTATCAGTCTAAGTCTTGGGGGAAAAATAAGCATGACTATTAGCTTCAGCATCTCATGAGAAAGTTATAATTACCAAGGCCTTTCTGGAACTCACAAAGATGTTAATTTGATTTTTTTTGAATCTTGGTAAATTTCTTCACTGCTTAGGCCTTGAGGGACACTCACTCTTTTTTAGAGAAAGAGAAGAAAGGAGGGAGAAAGATAGGGAGAGAAACATAGATGTGAGAGAGAAACATTGATCAGTTGCCTCTCACACATGCCCCAATCAGGTACTGAAACCACAACCTATGCATATGCCTTGACCAGGAACTGATCTGGTGTATCTTTTGCTTTGCAGGATGATACCCAACTGAGTCACACTGGTCAGCCAGTGCTTGAGTGATACCCACTTTTCTTTTAAATTAGGTGTTGTTGTTGTTATTGTTTCTATAATATCAACTCTAAACTTGTATTTGAATGTCAATGAACTCCAATGATCTCATCCATAAAATAAAGATCAGAGTTTGATACTAGTACCTACTTCAAAGGTTGTGGAGAGAATCAAATGAAACAATATATGACAGAGTGCTTTACAAACAAATCTATTGTAAAGTATTATTAATAACATCTTTATTATTATCACCATCATTCTCTATCTTGACTGTGATCAGTTTTATACTGAATGTAGCCATACAATCATCCAGCAGGAAGGGACTTTGAAAAGTTCACCCAGCACTTAGTGTGGACCCAATATCAAGCAAACTTGATTCTTGGGTTCACTCTCAGTCTACCAAATTTGTCCCAATACTTCTATATATATTTCTAAACATTAGTACTATAGATACTGACTTGTTCCTCTACAGCCAGCATCTGCTAGGTATCTACAAACTAGTTATCAGTTGTTTAAAAACTTAGAAGGGATGCTTTTCTTCCTTCCAATCTTTAAATTTGTGATCTTCTGAAGTGCAAAGGTAACTTGCTCTTTATTTCTCTGTCCGACTGAGAAGCACAGGTTGACGAGCCAGAGACCAGAACAAGAAATAAAAAAGAATTTGACTATTTTACAACATATTGGCTGAGTGATCCTGTACAAGTAAGTTGACCTGTATGTATTCAAATTTCCTCAACTTTAGCATTAACATAATGACAATATCTACTCCATTTAGTCATTAGGGATATCAGAAAGATTCCCTTTCAGGCAGGTAGCATAATTTTTGCTCAGTGTAGACTTCTTATATTTACATTTTATTATAGCAATGATTATAATTATTTTAAAAATATATATGATTGTAGACCCTCCTATCTTGTTGCAACTCAAACTATAAAATACAATTTTATTTTCAATGTCTGCCACATTACCTTTACCCTTCTTTCTAGTACTTAGCAATCCCCCCATCCAGGCTATGTTTATATTATTATACACTAGACTTGACTTTACACAGAGATATACATGTATTTATCTCATGTCTGGCCCAAAGCTTATCTTACTACCTTGTTAATAGCAGTGTTACAATTCTTCAGTAATAGAATCTAAACCACTTAGTCTTCAGTGCACAACTTTTTAAAAGTATTTGCTTCTCTCATGCATAGTGAAAATACTTTATCTGTACTTTCAGTGATATATTGGTGCCAATCATGGAAAGGTCATATTTTATAAAATGACATAGGCCAAAGGCAACTTCATTATGAAAAGGAGCCTATATATTTGCCTGCTAACTTTGTAAATATTATCACATGAGACCACTTAGCAACACTTTTATTTAGGAACTGTCACTGGAAGAACTAGAAACACATTTTACACCATATGAATATTAGCCACTGGAAATTGCAGTATATCTTGGGGTATATCCAAGAGGAGAATTTCTATGTGTTTTAAATGCTCTGTTAAGGCTGGAGAAATATTCCTCTTGGATTTACTTTTTTTTGCAATGTGATATATATAGCCAAAGACATTGAATGTACTGTACAGAAAAGTTAAATGCTAAATTAAATAAAAAAGTAACAATGGATAAAATACTGAAGCATATCATTGCAAAATAGTCAACAATGCAATTCTGATGTGCTTTCCAAAATCAGAAAAAGGATTTATGACTATGAAATATCATTTATGTATTATATGGGCATCCTCTGATTTATTAATGGTAAGCTCAGAACTAAAATCAAGTTTATTTCTTAATTTAATGAATCAGTCACCTTTTACATATTGGTATCACTTTAAAACTTAGAAATAATAGTTTTTAGGATTTGCATATTTGAATAGTTAGTCAAGCTATGATACAGTAATACAATGGATGACTGCCTAACTATTTTAAAGGATATGAAAGTGGATGGTATATTATATGGATGTTTATATATGAAATAATTTCCAGTTATGGAAGGGAAATATAACATAATGCACAAATACTGTAAACACAGTTCAGAATATGTTATATTACTAAAGATTGGAAGATGATACTGAAAAAGTTTTGCATTTGACTTTCTTCTTTTTATAAATCACTGCTTAGCTGTACAATATATAAGTAAAAAACAATTTATAATTGTATAAAATTGAAAAATCACAGGGTTTAAAGGAAACTTCAAGGTCATCTTGTCAAATATCCTCTTATCCACTTCAAGTCAGTATAAGAAACAATGTTAGGAGAAACTATGTGCTGCTTGCAGAAAGAAATAGATATAGATCCTTTTGAGGAAAAAGAATCCTTAAAACCATTAACATTGAGTGACAGAAGAAAGTTACTTAAGAGAAAAGATCAAAGGATAGATAATATGTGCATTTGACTAAATAATGACTACAGAGTTACTGTCTATAGGTATTTAAATATCATAATAAAGGATGAAAATTATAGAGATAATATGAATGGTATAATTAAAAATAATTGAATTAAATTGAGAAAAGGAAAATGTATCCAGAATAGAAACTAAGTCCCCAATTTTCATTAGATACAATATGTTATACCAGGAATTAACCTTCAAAAGGAGACAGCAAAATCTTTCAATGCTCAATACATGAAAGCATCATATAGGTCAAAGACCTGAAAGCAGAAACACTGCTCAGTTTCTGCCATGGACAAATGGCATGGAATATGTTTGATCTCCCTTCTCTCTGATTATTTCTCTTGAGTAATCTCATTTGTCCAAAGTAAGATTGGCTATCTTTTCATCTTGTTTTTCATTTCCCAACATATCTGGCAAGGGCTGACACTCCCATGTGAACAAACAAGAGAATACATAGGAGTAAAAAAGTTTCAGAAATCAAAAGGTAATTCAACTAAAGCTTTCTGTTTTCCTTAAATCTAATTTTATTTACTCTCTTAAGGGGGTCATTTTCTTCCTGCCATTTAAAGAAAGGGTATATCTTTGCCACATAAATTACATGTATTGTATGTATGTATTATTATTACATTATCATTATTAAAAGTACATGGAAATAATAATACCATAACAACAGAAGGGTACAAAATGAAAGGTATGCCCTGGCTGGCATAGCTCAGTGGATTGAGCGCTGGCCTGTGAACCAAATGATCACGGTTCGATTCCCGGTCAGGGCACATGCCTGGGTTGCAGGCCAGTTCCCAGCAGGGGACGCACAAGAGGCAACCATACATTGATATTTCTCTCCCTCTCTCCTTCCCTTCCCCTCTAAAAGATAAATAAATAAAATCTTTAAAAAAAGAAATAAAAAAAATGAAAGGTATGATTCTTCCTACTCCTCCTTTTCCTCAGAGGCAATGATATTTGTACCAATTCTGTTTTTAAATTTTCCCATAACTGTAAATAATTTCCTTATACCTATATTTATTTATAAAATATAAACAAAATACCAATAAATGTTAACTGTTTCCCCTGTCTGTTCTCCTCTTCTTCCATATTAAAATAATTTTTAGCTGGGTGCATACTTGCCCCACTAAATAATGTATATCCTAGTTTTTCTCTCAGACAGGTGAGGTCATGTGACTAGTTTTTTGACTAATAGAATGTGAGAAGAAAGGATATAATTATTTTCATGTTATATTCTTAAAGCAAATGAATGTATCTTACTCTCCTGGTTTTCCTTAACCTATGAGCTAAAATAAAGTTATGATGGTTGAGCTAAATATTAGTATGAATAGCGAGGTGATTGCTGTTTGTTGAGGATAGCATAGCAACATAATAAAAGGAGCCCAGGTCCCAGATACTGTCAAACTAAAATAACAGTCAGGACCAACTACTTAAACTGTTATATTAAAGGAAAAATATTGTTTTGGCATTTATTTGCCCCAGAAACATAGTTTATATTCCAAATAATAAAATTACCTATTTTGTATCTGCTCTGAAATGTGAAAGATTTAACTGATTCCCACTACTAACTGTTGCTCTTTCTCTTCTTTCCAATTTTTGTAAATTATGTTTTAATTTGAATTGTTTTCCTTTCTGATATTACAAAAATAAGATATTTAATGATCATTGCTTGATCTATTAACTTTAGACAGTATCTCTTAACTCCACACTACAGCAGATATGTCACCATCTTTCTACTGCTCCCTTCTATCCCTCTTATTGTTAAACTATATTCTATTTATAGTCTATTTTTAGCTATAATTGTATTATGTGCTCTGCTTGTAGATTGAGTTTAAAAATTGAAAAGCAAGAAAACTACAGACCAATATCTCTTATGAACATATATGCAAATACCCTCAATACATTATTAACAAATTGAATCCCATAATGTATTTTAAAAATTATACACCATAACCAACTGGGAATTATCCAAGATATACAAGGTTAGCCTGACATTATAGAATCAGTTAATATAATCTATCCTATCAAAAGGCTAAAAAAGAAAAAAATATCACATGATCACATCAATTGATGATGAAAAAAACATTTGACAAATTTAAATACTCATTCATTATATACAAGGTCAGCCTGGAAAACAGTCCAGCCATTGTTAATATAATGAGAATGGTTTGTGCAACATCAATGTAACCTGGCAGCCAAAGAGAGTGGACTGGAATGCGGACAACTGACAACTTCCCTGTACTAGTCAATAGGGGCAGTAGACACTGTTGAGTGAGAATGTGTACTGTGTGGCTGTCACATTCAAAATAACTGAAACTGCATCAAATTTTACATTAAGCTTGAACATTCCTCCCTGGAAACTATTTGGATGATTCAGAAGGCTTTCAGGGATGAGGCAATGAGTGCAGTGCAAATAACGTGTGGCACAGATGCTTCAAATATGGTCAAGAATCTGATGAAAGTGATCCTCATTCTGGAAGGCCTACAATAAGCAGAACACCTGAGAATGTTGCACATGTATTGGCTGCAATCAACAAAGACTAGCACCTGACAGTGTGAAAACTAGAAGCTGATCTGGGGATTCCAAAACAATACTGTGTCTGAGGTTTCCATGCAGGATCTCGGCATGAAAAGTGTCATGGAAAAATTTGTTCCATGGCTTCTGCTACCAGAGCAGAAAGAACATCATGCTGCAGTTGCTAATGACTTGATTCAAACTGCTACCAGTGAACCACATACACTTCAGAAGGTCAAAACTGGAGATGAATCATGGGTCCATGGCTATGATCTGGAAACGAAGGCCCAGTCATCCCAGTGGAAGTCACCTGGTTCTCCATGCCCAAAGAAGGCACAGCAATGTTGCAGATCATGATCAAAATCTTGTTAACTGTGCTTTTTGACTGAGAAGGTGTTGTCCATCACAAGTGTGCTCCTCCACGCTGAACAATTAATGAGGAGTACTACCTCAATGTTCTTCTTGGTTGAGAGATCAATAAAATGAGGCTGAAGACAGCCTTGGCTATGGGCAACTGGTGATTGGAAACTTCATCACGACAACGTGCCCAGTCATGCAACACGTCTCTTGCACAGTTTTTTGGTGAAATATAAAATCACCCATGTGACTCAGAACCCTACAACCCAGACTTGGTGCTTGTGGCCTGTGGCTTTTCCCAAAACTAAAAGCACCTTTGAAAGAGAAGAGCTTTCAGAATGTCAAAGAGATTCAGGAAAATAATACGGGGCTGATGGAGATTCCAATAAAGGATAGGGAGGAAGATGTTGGCGATTAGGCAGAAGCTGACCCCACTTGTTAGTGCACCCAACTTGGAAACCTAGCCAATCTTCCAAAGAAGAGAGCCAACAGAATCTCAGCTGATATGAAATTTGGAAGCCAAGGTGTGCAAGTGACACTTAGAAACAGGCAGTAAGGAGATTTTGTAGGCCAAAGAGAAGGTCCATGGGCCATGCACCAGAGACCATGGCTGCCATGGGAGCATTTGAAGAGAGCCGGGTCAGTGATAGCCACTGAGCTGCTCCTTTCCCTCCCAGAATGGGAAGTCTCAGACCTGCACCAGCTGAGGCCTGCTCATATAAAGTCGCTGGGGTGATAAAAAAGGCAGTAAGTAACACACAGCCAGTAGCGTACCCAGCTGGGATAGTACCAGAGAAACTGGAGAGCTCGGTGACACCTGGAGCTGGGAGAAAAGAGGAGCCATGACTGGCCATTACACAGATAGACTCTGGACTGGTCAGATAGTTGGACTGTGTGGAAAGCTGGGCACTTGTTAGGAGTGGCAGGCAGCACCTAAGGGGACTTTTCTCAAAAAAAGAATTGAGCCACTGTGCAGGGACCTTGCACACATGGAGACCTCACTCAAGCAGGGGCCAGGACAACCAAGCAGGGGTGATGCCATTTGCTACCACTCACTGCACCTCATGGACTGATTAAAGGGTTGTATAACAAGGTAGATTATTGGCACTGGCCTGATGTGTAAATGTGCAGAGTGGAAAGTGCAGGCCTCACAGCACTCTGAGGGCCTGGGTTGGAAACTGGGCACCTGTGATTACTGTAGCCCAGACTGAGTCCCCATTCTTGCAGAATAATGGGAAAGGAAAATAAGGGAACCCAGCTTTCTTCTGCCAGCAGGATCCAAGAAGACCTAAAAAACAGGTTTAGCAGGCATAAAATTAGCATGAGGCATTTTTCCCCCCAAGAGTAAGACAATAGGACCTGGAGCTGTGAGAAAACCAGAGAGGATCCAGAAAAAGTCAGAAGGTGAACACCAACAGCTGAGACGTATTTCACTTTGCTATCTTTAAGAACTGGCATTTTTTTTTTATTTCTCTTCTTTCTGTTTATTCAATTTTTCTATTTTGTTTGTTTTTATTGCTTGACTTGTTTTTTTACTCTCCCTTTCATATTGTATTTTAATTTTTCTTCTTTCACTTCACTCACTTTCCAAATAACACACTGTCTTTGTTTTTTTTTTTTTGCTTTGTATTTTTTAATTCAGATTATATATTTATTAATATACTATTGATATTCCAAATTCCACACAGCACCCTTCCCTGGTCTTAATCCATTTTGTCTTAATCATTCTTCATTTTGTCTTCTGAAAACCTTTTGTTTTTTTAAAAAAGATTTTATTTAGTTAGTTTTAGAGAGAGGGAAAGGGAGGGAGAAAGAGACAGGTAGAAACATCAACATGTGGTTGCCTCTTGCACACCCCCTACTGGGGACACGGCCCACAACCCAGGCATGTGCCCTGACTGGGAATCAAACCAGTGACCCTTTGGTTCACAGGTCGGCAGTCAATCCACTGAGCCACTCCAGCCAGGGCAACGTTTTCTTTTTGTTTTGTTATATTTTATTTTATTGATTATGGTGTACTTTTGCCCTGATTTCTTTCCCCTCTGCCCCTCTCCACCCAGCATCCCCCACTACCGCAGGCAATCCCCACACCATTGTTTATGTCTGAGGGTCATATGTATAAGTTCTTTGGCTACTTAATTTCCTATACTATTTGTAGCTACCTATTTCTATGTCTTAATCCCCTCATCTCCTCACCTATTCCTCTATATGCCCCTTCTATCTAACATCCATCAAAACACTCTCCCTAGCCATGATTCTATTTTTGTTCTTCTTGTTTGCTTACTTTGTTCTTTAGATTCAAATGTTAATAGATATGTATTTAGTCCCATGTTATTGTTCATAGTTTTAATCTTCTATATCTTAAATCAGTCCCTTTAATATTTCATATAATGATGTTTTGGTGATGATGAACCCCTTTACTTCAAACATTTTTCCAGCCCTTATATTGAATTTCTTATTTTGGTAACCATATTTTTAATTTTGCTGAACTGTTCCTTGTGTCTGATTATTCTTTTACACTAGAAACTTATTTTTATTTTACAGATGTATATCTTACCAAATTTTTCTGAAAGAATAAACCAAGCTTTTGGAGTTCTCTTCTCCTTAAAAGACTATATGTTTCTTCTGGAATAAGATGTTATTTTCTTACCTTGGTCCCTCTTTGCTTTCTTTTTTTTATTTTAATTGTTATTCAAGTACAGTTTTCTGTCATTTACACCTGTCCCAGTCCACCCCCCGAGTGTTCCCCACCTCCCTCTCATTTCCACCCCCCTTAGTGTTTGTCCATGTGTCCCTTATACTTGTTCCTTCTTTTCTTTAGTCTTCCTAAAGTTTTTAATGGTTATTGGTTTTATGTTCATATTAAAAAAAAAACTAATGAATGAAGTCAGATAGTTTATAATTCCCTCCACTGTTAATAGTCCCTATTATAAATGGGCAGCCCAAACTCCACTTCTTTCTGCAAGTAGTAATAAGTTATTTAATTAAAAAAACCCTTGGCCCTGGCTGGTGTAGCTCAGTGGATTGAGCGCAGGCCTGCGAACCAGAGGATCATGGTTTGATTCCCAGTCAGGGCACATGCCTGGGTTGCAGGCCAGTTCCCAGCAGGGGCCACACAAGCGGCAACTGTACATTGATATTTCTCTCCCTAACCCTTCCCCTCTAAAGATAAATAAATAAAATGTTTAAAAAAAAAAACCCTTGACTTATATTCATTTTTTTACTTGCATTCTCCATAACTCTTTTTTCTGGAGAATTGCACTGAGCAGAAGAATCTTCCCCGCTACTGGAACTTTCATTTACAGATGCTCTGAGCTTTGGTTCACTCTGCTCAGGATCATCTCTTAATATAGCCCCCTGATCTTTCCATACTCCCAAAATTCAACACAATCTTTGTCCACTAATACCTCACCTCTGTCCAAATATCCTCCATATTTTCATTACTTTTTTCCATTCTTTTTCCATTTTCATTCATTTCAAAGGATCTGAGGGAAGGAGAGAAGAGGCAAAAATGTCTTTTATTTAAAATCAGAAATAACAAATTTCTGCTTTTAAGAATTTTGTTAGTATAATCATGCATTAATATTCAGTTGCATAATCTATGTCTTCAAATATTTCAGAAAACATAACTGAAGAATGAATTTATTAATTGTATTAAAGAAAATGAACAAACTAAAGCTCTTTCATTATATTAAATGTGAGTAATAAGTATTAATAATATCATTCACATAAATCTTACTATCTTACAATATATTTTATGCTTTATATGAAACATGTCAATATCATTTAAATATTTTATTCTTACATCACTTTTTGAAATAGCTTTCCAAGAGTAAACAATAATTTTTCTACATAACAGCCTCCACAAAATCTCCAAAATAGTAGTACAAGCTAAAAATTAGACCAAGCACTAAAATTATCAGAGGCATTTTCCCTAACATTTACCTCATTAACTTTAAATTGAGGAATACATTCATTGAGGAATATATTGATCTACAAACCTCAATGAATAACTATTAAATCTGCTTCTCCAGACACATTAATTGGCAAGGTTAGACCTTTGAACTGAAATATCAAATAGAAAAAAATAAATATTTAAAGTGTAATTACCATACACTTGGTGAAGAAGGGAACAGGCAATTTGTTTTCTCTGTTTCTTGGACTTCAGTAAGACAAAGGAGTAAAAGTAGCCCATTCTCCACAGTTGAAGAATTCCCTCAAATGCCAGGTTATTTTTCAAAGCCTCTGGCTGAATTCAGTGAAATGCCCATGTGTGTCTTTACGATGCCATATATACTATCTTTACATTGAATAATGATTATAATACTTTGCATAGGTTAAGTTTAGTTTCTGGCCTGAAAGCCAATTATCTGGAGAGTGATTCTTTAAGAGTATGCATATTAAGAAGGAAGCAAGACACCAAATCCCATATATCACCAAAAATTACTAAAATATGACTTTTACATTAATGTGGGTAGTGGAGGAAGGAAGATGGATCTTTGAAAATGTCATAGTTCAGGTGAATATAGTTAAATTCTAATAATAATAATAAGAGTGACACTGAACCACTTGAAAGTACAGGGAAAGAGCTAAAATCTGAACATCTCAAGGTATAATTTTAAGAACATCTTGGGTGTATTGCAAACATTCCCTTCTTATCTAACAAATGGAGAGGAAGTTTAAAAATTAGCCATGTTAATTTTTGCTGCAAACAACCTATTTTCTTTGATTTGTGTCTCATTGTAATGTTTCCTGGATCTGGATGATGGTTTTAATTTTTAACATATCGACATATCTACAGGAAGAAGGCATTTTTTTAACTCATCTTATTTCTTATAAATGTACAGCAATTACCAGTAAAATGAAACAATTCATCATACTCTTATACTGAATTAACTAGACACTATAGAAAAAGTAAAGATCCATTTCCATTATTGAAAGAAAATCTAATTTTACCTGACATATTCCAATCATATTCTCTTTACAAATCTGCTAAGTAATACCTAGTGGGGCAGCAATTGTTCTTGATGTTAATGGCCAAAACGATTCCAATAGCCACTCAAGGCAGCAAATGCATCAGTATATATGTTATGTATAAAATTTCCTGCTAATTATTATTATAGCTTCATTCATCACCCATTCTGTAAATAAGGTTGATATCATAAAAAGCAAAGGGAGACTTATATTTAGCCTAGACAAACAGAACTCTGTGAAAGAAGGTAACAAGTATTAAATATCATCTGTCAGATAGAGAAAAAGATTCCATTTGTACCATCACAATCACCTTTCATCATAGATGAAATTAAATGCAATGATTTGATACATAAAAATTTATGTGAGATGTAATTCAATTCCATGGTATTTAGTAAAGCCCATGTATGAATTAAACAGATAAGTTACAAAAGCACTTTGACAATAGAGTTAAGTATGAAAGAATAAAACAAAGCATCATTAGCAAAGTTAAATAAAAGAAGGTTGTATATTTGTGTGTATGTGTATTTACTAAGAAGTTGTCAGAAGAAGATTACACAGGAAACAGCCTAAGTGCCCATCAGTAGATGAGTTGATGAAAACTCTGTGGTACATTTACACAATGGAGTAATGCACAGCATGGGAGGACCTGGAGAAAGTTAAGTGAAATTAAGCCAGTCAGTGAAAGAAAAATACCACATGATCTCATTTATATGTGGAATATAATGAACACACACACACAAAAAAACAATGAACAAAGTAGTAACAGAAGCTTAGGTACATAAAACAGACTGCTAGCTGCCAGAAAGGAGGTGGAGATGGTGCGAAAGATGGTGAAGGTTTTAACCGAAGAACATTTACACACCCATAGACACAGACAACAATATGGGGATAAGGAGAGGGTGGGGCTGGGGGAGGTGGGGAGAGGGAGAAAAAATGGGAACAACTGTAATAGCATAAAACTGCAAAATAAATGAAGTGTGTAGAATGGGCAATAAAAGATCACACAATTATCTGAATATAGGAAATGAAGAGAATTTACATTAGTGAAGAAGAAAATGAACTATCCAGAAAGAATGAACATAACTATAAAAATGATAGAGATATAGGATTGATACCAACGTAAATGGGGATATTTCTTAGGATGTAATGAAAGACATGAGATTGAAATAAAGCTCCCTATTATTTCTAAGGGTCTTTATCATGTATGAAAATGTATTCACATATGTAATCTCATTACTAGAGTTATTATGCCCACTTGATAAATAAAGAAAAGGCATTTCAGAGAAGAGAAATTACTTGGCTGTGGCCTCATAGTTAAAATGGGAAGAACTAACATTCAAACTTATTCTTCTCTAACAGTATATGGCCGTATTATGGAAGCTTTGAAAGCCAGGGAGAGGAATTTCATTCTGCAACCCTGGATGTCTTATCACAAGTATGAGATATTTAGGAAGAAAAATGAAGATTTTACTGATATCAGTAAGGGTATCCTATCTCCTTGCTTAAAAATATTTAACTATTAGCCAAGTTTCTTAATTGAGGTAAATTTTAGAAGTCAGATTCCTGGAAAACTAAACCTTTTGAATATTGCACTAATGTTTTCTCTAAAATCTCACACTTCCCATTTAATTCAGTCTAATTAATTTCATAATACTGCTATCTTGTTGAAAATTGACATACCAGAGTAACCCTGATATTCTATTTTCTTTTCCTAACTGATCAATTTCATATAAATCTCATTGTCCACTGCATTAAGATATGCGTGAGTCACACATATCAGATTTGTAGCTATTACAATAATCCTGACTCTCAGAAATATGTGCTCAGAATATTCTACTGGAGTCTTTTTTTTTTTTACTTTAACTCTATCATTTTCTCATTATGTAGATAGTGGGAAAAAATCTTCTTTAAAGAATAATTAAATCATCTAGTTATATTAAATGATAGTAATGATGATAATGATAGAATTCTATAACTCAATACTACTTCTAAATTTCCAGTGTAGAAATAGTTTATTACAATGGGTAATAACATGGTTATTTAGTCATAAATACCTGTGATAAAGTCTTTGCACTGCCATTTATTAGCTATATGATCTTGGGAAGTTATTGAACCTTTCTGAAATGTATCTTCATCATTAATGCAACCTAGGTATTAATATTTTACATGTTGGACTGCTGGATGTATTAACTGACATAATGAAGGTAGAGCACCTACCATAAAATTATTGTATTAAACTTTCAAATGACACATGGAATCTAATTCAATTTACGCAAAATTATGAATAGACTGTGTTATCATCATATTAGCTTGAAAGATGAAGAATAAGAAAGGCATAGATACGTAGTGTCTTGCCAAAAGTCATTTTTAAAACCTCCAATAATGGGATAGAACCAAAAAGTATCCTCTTTAATCCTCTCAATGACTCTATGTTTGGGAGTATTAGTTTCCCCATAATGAACTGAGGTTCAGAAATAATGAGTAATTTTTTCCAATGCCACACAACTATTACATGGCAGAAAAGAGACTTGAACCCAGCTGTATCTTAGCTATTTAACACTGACAAATACCAAAAAAAGAAGTGTCTTGATAGTGTGTTGCCGTATGCTTGGAATATAAATCTCACATCCTGAATTGTTTCCAAAACTGCCTTTAAACTGTTGAGGCAATAATCCAAAATAAGAATACAGTAATATACTGTGGCCATAATAATTTAAACAAACTCCCTGGAAGAAGTTGTTTATGTCCAAAAGTCCACAGATAAAATAATTGTTCTTCAATTGTTTTTGAATACATGGACAAAAGATAAACTAATAAATAAGATGTTGTCTACACATGTCGCAACAAATTTAATGGATAATTCTTCAAATAATGTTATTTTACCTAAAGGAAAAAAGCTCCAAAGTAATGACTCATTTGTCATTGTCCAAAATTCCCTTGACATGTAGATAAAGAGATCCCCACATGTAGTGTTTCCCCACCTGTGCTACTGCTACAATCTTAAAGACTCACACAAAGAGGTATACCCTTTACTGCCCTTAAATTGTCTTCCTTATTAAGACAAGGAACTTTAGTTAAGATGGTATCCCATTCGATTTTCCTTCCACACTTGGAAAGTGAACATGGTATAAGTAGTTCATTCCTTAAATTTCTGTACATGTATGATTTTATAAGAGTGTTGTTTTTGTACTAACTATGTCTATATCTTGGACAAAACATTAAAAAATCAGTTATTATTTCCCACCAAAAAAGCCTCATGACTTGGACAAAGTACTTCATCTCAAATGGGACTTGCCTCCACAATGTCACTATAAAAAACTATGAGCAAGGTCCAGGGAGCACTTTGTTCCCAAACTGTACCTGTATACATGATGTGACTTGAAGCCCTATATAAGGATTTATTTGTCCTCAAATTTTTATGTAGCTTGGTAAAATGACCACCAATAAAAACCAGATTGTCCAGATGTTAGCTCAATCATTGAAAAACCACTTGAAATCTGAAACTGTGGGTTCTAATCATGTGGCCATAGTCTGTCCAAAAACCACCAAGTAATTCAAATAGATGTCCCCAGAATATCCCTGTTCACATGGAGAATCACTCTAAATCAGTATATTGGTGTGTCCAGGAAGTATCCAGCCACGTGCTATGAAAAACGGAAAACTTTATTGAAGATACAAGATACAAAAAAAAGTGACTTCTGGCCAAGATGGAGGCATAGGTAGATACACTGTGCCTCCTCCCACAACCAAAATAAGAACAACAATAATTTAGAAACAAAATAACAACCAAAACTGACAGAAAATTGAACTGTAAGGAAGTTGGACAACCAAGGAGATAAAATAGACACACCCAGCAAGACCGGTAAGCAGGGCGGAGTTGGGCGGCCAATCAGAGATGTGTCAAGGCACAAAAAGCCAAGGCACCAGGTGGGAAAAGCACCTTAGGCAAGCAGGCAGCTGCTGGGGACTGTGAAGCAGGGCACAGCGGCTGAATGGGCAGTCCTACATTCGCATGCAGATAGCTGGGGAGTGAGACAGACTGTGCAACCTAGGGCCCCAGCACCAGGAAATAAAGCCTGAAAACACCTGTGGGGGTTGAGATACAGGGAGTGACTCCTAGCCTCACAGGAGAGTTTGTTGGAGAGACCCATGAGGACCTAAAACATACGCAAATCCACCCACCGGGAATCAGCACCAGAAGGGCCCAGTTTGCTCAGGAGAACACACAGAGGGTTCTGGGATCCAACAGAGTGGAACCAGTGCCATTGATCCCTCTCGGACCCCACCCCCACATCCAGCATCACAAACCAGAGAATGGGTTGACCCACCCTGGTGAACACCTAAGGCTCCACCCCTCATACCTAACAGGCACAACGAGCCAAAAACAATGGCCTAACCAAAAGAACAGATCAAAGCTCCAGAGCTAATACAACTAAGTAACCAAGAGATAGCCAACCTATCAGATGCACAGTTCAAAACACTGGTGATCAGGATGTTCACAGAATTGGTTGATCTTGGTTGCAAATTAAATGAACAAATGAAGGTGATGCTAAGTGAAATGAAGGAAAATGCACAGGGAACCAATAGTGATGGGAAGAAAACTAGGACTCAAATCAATGGAGTGGACCAGAAGGAAGAAAGAAACAACCAAACAGAAAAGAATGAAGAAACAAGAATTCAAAAAAATGAGGAGAGGCTTAGGAACCTCCAGGACATCTTTAAACATTCCAACATCCGAATTATAGGGGTACTAGAAGGGAAAGAGGAAGAGCAACAAGTGGAAAACTTATTTGAACAAATAATAAAGGAGAACTTCCCCAATCTGGCAAAGGAAATAGACTTCCAGGAAGCCCTGGAAGCTCAGAGAGTCCCAAAGAAGATGGACCCAAGGAGGAACACACCAAGGCACATCATAATTGCATTACCCAAGATAAAAATGAAGGAGCGAATTCTAGAAGCAGCAAGAAATAAGGGGACGGTTACCTACAAAGGAGTTCCCATCAGACTGTCAGCTGATTTCTCCAAAGAGACCTAACAGGCAAGAAGGGGATGGAAAGAAGTATTCCAAGTCATGAAAGGCAAGGACCCATATCCAAGATTGCTCTATCCAGAAAAGCTATCATTTAGAATGGATGGGCAGATAAAGTGCTTCTCAGATAAGATCAAGTTCAAGGAGTTCATCATCACCAAGTCCTTATTATATGAAATGTTAAAAAATGTTTAAAAAACGATAAAAAACAGGTATAGTAAAATGACAGCAAACTCACAATTATTATCAACCACACCTAAAACAAAGAAAGAAACAAACTAAGAAAACAACCAAAACAGGAACAAAAACACAGAAATGGAGATCACATGGAGGGTGAGCAACAAGGGAGTGGGAGGAGGAGAGACGGGGGGAAAGGTACAGGGAATAAATAGCATAGATGGTAGGTAGAAAATAGGGGGAGGGCAAGAATAGTATAGGAAATGTAGAAGCTAAAGAATCAATGACACATGGATGTGAACTAAAGGTGGGGAATGTAAGTGGGAGAGGGTGTTCAGGGTGGAGGAGAATAAAGGGGGGAAATGGGACAACTGTAATAGCATAATCAATAAAATATAATTTAAAAAATACCACAAAATTGTAAGTAGGATGATGCCATTCAAATAGCCTCCTGGGAACCTCACACAGGTCTCCTCAAGTCTCCTCCACTGTCGAAAACACTGCAAAATTCTTTGTTGGAATCTCCATCAGCTGCCCTGTAGTATTTTCCTGAATCTCATTGATGTTCTCAAATCTCTTCCCTTTCAAAGGTGATTTTAGTTTTGGGAAAAGCCAGAAGTCACAAGATGCCAAATATTGGCTATAGGGATGCTGAGTCACCTGGGTTATTTGATGTTTCACCAAAAAACTCTGCATGTGACTCGATGAATGAGCAGGCACATTGTCGCGATGAAGCTGCCAATCACCAGTTGCCAATAGCTGTGGCCATTTTCATCATATTGCATTCTCAACTGACAAAGAACATTGAAGTAGTACTCCTTATTAATTGTTTGGCCTGGAGGGGTGTATTCATGATGAACACCTTCCCAATGAAGAAACACAGTTAACATGGTCTTGATCTTGCTGTGACTTTAACATGCCTTCTTTGGGCATGGAGAACCAGGTGACTTCCATTGGGACGACTGGGCCTTTGTTTCCAGATCACAGCCATGGAACCACGATTCATCTCCAGTTATGACTTTCTTAAGGACATTTGGTTCATTGGTAGCAATTTGAATCAAGTCATTAGCAACTGCAAAAAAATGTCCCTTCTGCTCTGGTAGCAGAAGCCATGGAGCGAATTTTTTTTGTTGTTGTTCAAGTACAGTTGTCTCCGTTTTCTTCCTACCACTCCCCCCGCCCCACCCATCCCCACCTCCCACCCTCAATCCTACACTACTTTGACTTTGTCCATGTGTCCCTTACATGGAATAAATTTTGCCATGACACATTTCATGCCCACGTACTGCATCAAAATCACAAACACAGAGGTTTTTGTTTTTGTTTTCTTCCCATTGTATTTTTTAAAATTTTAATTGTTGTTCAAGTACAGTTTTCTGTCTTTTACTCCCATCCCAGCCACTCACCCAGCACTCCACCCTCCCTCCCAATTCCCCCCCCCATAGTTTTTGTCTATGTGTCTTTCATATTAATTACTGTAAACCCTTCCCCTTTTCCTCCGAAATTCCCTCCCCTGTCCCCTCTGGTTATTGTCAGCCTGTTTGCTATTTCAATGTCTTTGGTTATATTTTGCTTCCTTCTTTGTTTTGTTGTTTAGGTTCCTGTTAAAGGTGAGATCATATGGTATTTGTCATTCACCACCTGGCTTATTTCACTCAGCATAATGCTTTCCAGTTCCATCCGTGCTGTCGCATAGGGTAGGAGCTCCTTCTTTCTTTCTGCTGCATAAAATTCCCTTGTGTAAATGTACCATAGTTTTTTGACCCACTCAATTACTGATGGGCACCTAGGTTGCTTCCAGCACTTGGCTATTGTAAATTATGCTGCTATGAACATTAGGGTGTGTAGGTTCTTTTGGATTGGTGTTTCTGGGTTCTTAGGGTATAATCCTAGCAGTGCAATTGCTGGGTCAAAAGGCAAATCCATTTTTACCTTTCTGAGAAAATTCCATACTGTTTTCCATAGTTGTTGAACCAGTCTGCAATCCCACCAAGAGTGTACTAGGGTTCCCTTTTCTCCACATCCTCTCCAACACTTGTTTGTTGCTTTGTTTATGATGGCCCTTCTTACTGGTGTGAAGTGGTATCTCATTGTAGTTTTAGTTTGCATCTCTCTGATAGCTAGCGATATTGAGCATCTTTTCATGTGTTTCTGGATCCTCTGTATGTCCTCTTTGGAGAAGCATCTATTCAAGTCCTTTGCCCATTTTTTTATTGGATTGCTTGTCTTCTTAGAGTGGATTCCTGCAAGTGTTTATATATTTTGGAAATTAAACCATTGTCTGTGGTATCATTGGCAAATATGTTTTCCCATTGAGTTGGTTCTCTTTTTATTTTAATGCTGTTTTCTTTGGTAGTGCAGAAGCTTTTTACTTCGATGAGATCCCAATTGTTTATTTTTTTTATGTCCCTTGATTTAGGGGACATATCAGTAACAATGTTGCTGCGTGAGATATCTGATATTTTCCTGCCTATGTTCTCCTCTATGACTTTAATGGTGTCATGGCTTGTATTTAAGTCTTTTATCTACCTTGAATTTATTTTTGTGTCTGGTGTAACTTGGTGCTTGAGTTTCATTTTTTTGCACGTAGCTGTCCAGTTCTCCCAACACCATTTGTTGAAGAGGCTATCTTTACTCAATTTTATGTTGCTGCCCTCTTTGTCAAATATTAATTGACCATAGAGACTTGGGTTTATTTTGCGGTTCTCTGTTCTGTTCCACTGGTCCATGTGTCTGTTTTTATGCCAGTACCAGGCTCTTTTGATTACAGTGGCCTTGTAATACAGTTTAGTATCAGGTATTGTGATCCCTCCTACTTTGCTCTTCTTTTTCAAAAGTGCAGCAGCTATTCGGGGTCGTTTATGGTTCCATATAAATTTTTAAAGTGTTTGCTCTTTGTCTGTGAAATATGTCATCGGTATTTTAATAGGTTTTGCATTGAATCTGTAAATTTCTTTGGGTAGTATGGACATTTTGATGATGTTAATTCTTCCAATTCATGAACACGATATATGTTTCCATTTGTTTGTGTCTTCCTTGATTTCTTTCTTCAGTGTTGTGGAATTTTCTGCATACAGTGTTTTACCTCTTTGGTTAGGTTTATTCCTAGGTATTTTATTTTTCTTTTTGCTATATCAAATGGGATTTTTATCCCTTGATTTCTGCTTCTTCTGTTTCATTATTGGTATACAAAAATGCCTTTGATTCCTGGATATTGACTTTGTATCCCACTGTTTTGCCAAATTCATTTATTAGGTTGAGCAGTCTCTGGGTGGAGTCTATAGAATTTTCTATGTGCGCTACCATGTCATCTTCAAATAATGACAGTTTTGTTTCCTCCTTTCTGATTTGGATGCCTTTTATTTCCTTTTGTTGTCTGATTGCTGTGGCTAAAACTTCCAATACTATGTTAAATAGAAGCAGTGAACGTGGACATCCTTGTCTTGTTCCTGATCTTAGGGAAAAAGCTTTTAGTTTTTGCTTATTGAGTATGATGTTGGCTATAGGTCTCTCATATATGGCCATCATTATGTGGAGGTATGCTCCCTCTATTCCCACTTTGCTGAGTGTTTTTATCATAAATCGGTGCTGTACCTTGTCAAATGCTTTTTTTGCAGCTATTGATATGATCATGTGATTTTTGTCTTTGCTTTTGTTTATGTGATGTATTACATTTACTGATTTGTAAATGTTGAACCATCCTTGCATCCCTGGGATGAATCCCACTTGGTCATGGTGTATTATCTTTTTAATGTATTTTTAGATGCAGTTTGCTAATATTTTGTTGAGGATTTTAGCGTCTATGTTCATCAGTGATATTGGCCTGAAGTTTTCTTTCTTTCTTGTGTCTTTATCTGGTTTTCGGATTAGGATGATGCTGGCTTCATAAAAAGAGTTTGGGAGTCTTCTGTCATTTTGAATTTTTTCTAATAGTGTGTGAAGGATAGGAGTTAGCTCTTCCTTAAATGTTTTGTAGATTTCTCCTGTGAAACCATCTGGTGCCGGGATTTTGTGTGTCGGGCGCTTTTTTATTACTGCTTCAATTTCATCTGCTGTTATTGGTCTGTTCAGGCTTTTTGCTTTTTCTTCAATGAGTTTTGGAAGGTTATATTTTTCTAGAAATTTGTCCATTTCACCTAGGTTTTCAAATTTCTTGGCATACAGTTCTTCATAGTAATTTCTTACAATCCTTTGTATTTCTGTGGTGTCAGTTGTAACCTCTCCTCTTTCATTTCTGATTGTGTTTATTTGGGTCCTCTCTCCTTTTTTCTTGATGAGTCTGCTTAAAGGCTTGTCAATTTTATTTATCTTTTCAAAGAACCAGCTCCTGGTTTCATTGATCCTTAGTATTGTGCTTTTAGTCTCTATGTCATTTAATTCTGCTCTGATCTTGGTTATTTCCTTCCCTCTACTAGCTCTTGGCAGTCTTTTTTGTTTTTCCTCAAGTTCTTGTAGGTGTAGGATTAGGTTGTTTGTTTGAAATGTTTCTACCTTTTTTAGGTAGGCCTCTATTGTTATGAACTTCCCTCTCAAGACTGCTTTTGCTGTGTTCCATAAATTTTTAGTTGTTGTGAGTTCATTTTCATTTGTTTTCAGAAACTTTTTGATTTGTTCTCAAATTTCATTCTTGACCCATTCATTTTTTAATAACATGCTATTCAAACTCCATAATTTTAGTGTTTGGGTTTTTTTCCTTTGGGGTTAATTTCTAGTTTCATTCTCTTGTGGTCAGAGAAAATGCTTGGTATGATTTTGATTTTCTTGTATTTGTTGAGACTAGTTTTTGTGTCCTATCATGTGGTCTATTTTTTAAAATGTTTCATGTGCATTTGAAAAGAATGTGTATTTAGCTTATTTGGGATGAAGAGCTCTCTATATATCAGTGAAGTCCATTTCATGAAGGGCTTTGTTCAATGTCACAACATCTCTGTTGATATTTTGTTTAGAAGATCTGTCCATTTTTAACAGTGCTGTGTTAAAATACCCTACTATAATTGTGTTGCTATCAATATCCTTCTTGAAGTCCTTCAAGATTTTGTTTATGTTTTTGGGTGCTTCTACATTGGGTGCATAAATATTTACAATGTTAATGTCTTCTTGGTGCAATCTGCCCTTGAGTATTATGAAGTGCCCTTCTGGGTCTCTCTTTATGGATCTTTTTGTGAATTCAACTTTGTCTGATATGAGTATTGCTACCCCGGCTTTTCTTTCTTGTCCATTTGCTTGGAAAATTTGTTTCTAGCCCTTCACTTTCAGTCTGTGTAGGTCTTTTGTCCTGAGGTGGGTCTCTTGTAAGCAGCATATGTGTGGGTCATGCTTTCTTATCCATTCAGCTATTCTATGTCTTTTAATTGGAGCATTTAATCCATTTATGTTTAAGGTTATTATTGACAGGTTCTTATTCATTGTCATCTTCGTATCTGTGTTCCTCTCTCTCTCTCTCTCTCTCTCTCTCTCTTTTCCTTCCTTTCCTTAAAGCAGACCCTTTAGCATGTCTTGCAGAGCTGGTTTGGTGGAGGAGTATTCTTTTAGAGTTCCTTTGTTTGAAAAGTTTTTTATTTGGCCTTCTATCTTGATTGAAAGTCTTTTTGAGTAAAGTATACTTGGTTGTAGTCCTTAATTCTCATTACTTGGAATATTTCTTGTCATTCTCTTCTTGCTTGGAGCGTTTCCATTGAGAAGTCAGTTGCTAACCTTATCGGGGCTCTCTTGTATGTTATTTCCTTTTTCTCCCTTGCTGCCTTTAAGATTCTCTCTTTGTCTTAATAATTTGCCATTTTTATTATAATGTGTCTTGAAGTGGGCCTCTCTGGGTTCCTCTTGGTTGGGACTCTGTGTTTCTGGATTTGTTTGACTTTTTCACTCATCAGATTAGGGGAGTTTTTCATCATTACTTTTTGAAATAGGTTTTGTATCCCTTTTTCTTCTTCTTGTGCTTCTGGTATTCCTATTGTTCGGATATTATTACGTTTCATATTGTCTTATATTTCTCTTAATCCCTCTTCATTCTTTCTGAGCCTCTTTTTTTTTCCTGATCTTTCTGGGTGTTTTTTTTTTCTATTTTGTCCTCCAGCTCACTGATCCAATCTTCTGCTTCACCTATCCTGCTTTTGATTCCTTCTACTGTGTTCTTCAGTTCAGATATTGTGTTCTTCATTTCCTCTTGACCCTTGTTGATATTTTCTATTTCCTTTTTCATGTTGATATAGTTTGCAGTAAGTTCATTGTAGTTTCCTTGTAGTTTCTGGTAGTTGGTTGTGAACTCATGGAGCTACTTGGTAACCATTGCTTTGAACTCAACATCTGATAGCTGAGTTGCCTCTATTTCATTTAGCATTCTTTCTGAGGTTTTCTCCTTTCCTTTCATTTGGGCATTGTTTCTTTGTCTTCTCATTGTTTTTGAGATTCTTCTTATTAGCCTCAGCTTCTCAAATTGATGTGTTCTGGCTCTCTGGGTTTATGGTGTGAGCTTCTGTGGTAGAGTACCTGTGATGTTCAGTGGTGCAGTCTCCTCGGGTATCCTAGTGTTCACTGCTTCCTTCTATTCTTCTTTGTGACCCATTGGAGTGGTAAGGCAAAAAGGTTTAAGACAGAAAGAGAGTACTCTATGTTATTTACAGTCGTAGCCACTAAAGAAGGGATAGGAAATATTTTGGCTATGTGTAGTATTAACCGTCATATACCACCCAACAAGTCACTTTTTAGAAATGGTGGGATGAAGGTAAATTTTTTGTTGGAGAGGGAATTGTTGTGAGTTAGATCTAGAAAGCAATGATGTTGTGAGATGTCAGATTCTGAAGTAAGGTGAGAATTAAGGATAGTAAATAGGTGTAGTGCGTGAGAGAATAGAGTTAACTGCTACAGTAATGGAGTTCAGTAGTTGGAGTTAAGTGGGCTAGGAACTTGGAGGGGTGTTGTGTAGTATTTACAATAGTATGGAACAGCTATTATTTACAATAATATTAGAGCAACAATCATATGACAGAATCTATGGAATCTAGATACCAAAAATAAGAAGTGTCGGACCTTCAGTAGTGTGCTAATGGAACACAAGTGAAATGCAAGACAGTAAATTAACAATACACTATGACTGAGAGAACAGAGGAAACCCATCAATCGATACAGCATACCTAGTGAAACAAAGAAGACTAAACAGAAGGACGAGGGATACCAAAATATTATTCAAAGAAAAGATGTAAGCATAACCTCAAAATAATGATGCAAATATGCAGTATCTTGTAAGTTCCTTGTAATAGGAAAGTGAAATTTGTTCGTCTCAACTGTTAGGATTCACCCTCTTTGGGACCAACTCTGGTCTTTTTACAGTTCCAGTTTTCTTTGTCTCATTTGCATGTATTTAAAAAAAAAGCAGAGTAAGGAAGGTAGAAGAAATAAAATTGGAGAGAAAGGAAGAAGGAATAAAAAAGAAAGAAGGAAAGAGAGGTAAAAAGTGTTAAAACATAAAAATTAAAATATAGAAAAAATTTTGAAAAATCAAACAAACAAACCAACCAACAAACAAACACACGTGTCTGGTTTTTAAATGTCTGCTACAATTTTTGATCCTCTATCTTCATATATGTTGTGGTACTGTTGGCTGTCTGCTCTTTCTCCCTAGATCGGCCTGGTTTCTCTCCAGTGTGTAGGAGGAAGTGGAATCTGCTCCCTCTTACTAAGCCACACCATCTTCTCCCCTCTCATTTTTAGTTTTCTGAGAAAATTCCATACTGTTTTCCATAGTGCTTGTACCAGTCTACGATCCCACCAACAGTGAACTAGGGTTCTCTTTTCTCCACAACCTCTCCAACATTTGTTGTTCATTGCTTTGTTTATGATGGCCATTCTGACCAGTATGAAGTGTTATCTCATTGTGGTTTTAATTTGCATCTCTCTGATAGCTAGCAATATTGAGCATCTTTTCATGTGTTTCTGGATTCTCTGTATGTCCTCTTTGGAGAAATGCCTGTCCAAGTCCTTTGCCCATTTTTTAATTGGATTGCTTGTCTTTCTAGAGTAGACTCATGTAAGTTCTTTATATATTTTGGAGATTAAAACCTTGTCTGAGGTATCATTGGCAACTATGTTTTCCCATACAGTTGGTTCTCTTTTTATTTTAATACTATTTTTTTTAGCTGTGCAGAAACTTTTTTATTTTGATGAGATCCCATTTGTTTATTTTTTTCCTTTATGTCCCTTGCTCTAAGGGACATAAAAGTAAAAATGTCGCTGCGTGAAATATCTGAGATTTTCCTGCCTATGTTCTCTCTATGACTTTAATGGTGTTCCGGCTTCTATTTAAGTCTTTTATTTACCTTGAAGCAAACACAGAGGTTTTTGGAACCCCCAGATCAGCTTCTAGCTCTTGCAATGTCAGTCACCAATCTTTGTTGATTGCAACCCATACATGTTCAACATTCTGAAGTGTTCTGCTTTTTGCAGGCCTGCCAGAATGTGGATCATTTTTTGTCAGATTCTTGACCATATTTGAAGGATCTGTGCCACACTTTATTTTCCCTACACTCATTGCCTCATCCATGAAAGCCTTCTGAATCATCCGAATAGTTTCCATGGAGGAGTGTTCAGGCTTAATGCAAAATTTGATGCATATTCATTACTCTACTTGCTCAGTCATTTTGAATGAGTGGGCCACACAGTACATATGCTCACTCAACAGCGTCTATCATCCCCACTGACTAGTTCAGTGAAGTCGTCATTGTTCACACATGCACATTCCAGTCCATTCTCTTTGTATGCCAGGTTACATCAATGACCCACAAACCATTTCCATTATATTAACAATGGCTGGACTTTTTCCAGACAGACCTCTTTGTATGTATCCTATACCAATTAACCTTCAGTCAATTAATACAAAACAAGGAGTTCTCTGTCCACAATTAGTATCTATATACACAGAAAATTATTTAAAAATCAATGTTGTCAAAATATCACCAAACACATAACCAGGGAACCCTGTATGAGAACTATTTTATTTCTTAAACTTGCCTGTCTGTAGAGGCAAAGAGGCTTAAGAGATGTTGGTCTCTACCTTGTCAATGAATGCTGGCTCAGCAAAAGCCTAATTCAGACTTAGTAATTCTCATGTTGCTCCTCAAAACATAGAAAAATATTACCTTATAAGACTTTTCTTGAAAGAGGAGGAGGTGTTGAAACTGTCCTTCCATTCTTGGACAATGAGTCATAAGAAAGAAGCTATTCTCCCCAGATAATCTCTGTATTAAATAAACTGCCAAAGATTTCTTTTCCTCTTTTTACAAATAGGACAACAAGTTTCAAAATAAAACACATGCACACACACACACACGCACACGCACACACACACACACACTATATATATATATATCCAATATTAACCTTGTGTTTTTGACAAACATCGCCTCATTTGTTTTCCATGTCCATAAAAATATTTGTTTTTCCTTCAAGCAAAAATGCCATTTTTCTACACAGTTCAAAGGCATCTATAAAACCTATCAATCCTTTGAAGTCAGATGGTTGCTCCTGAAGCCAAGGGTAGAGGCTCAAGATCCTCCTTCAAAATTTAAGACAAAATGTGACTTCAATAGATTACTGTTAGTAAAACCTCTTTGCTTCATTGACCTGATTTCTCTGAAGCTCTTAAGGAACAAGATCCTACTCTCCCAGCTGACCCAAATTGTTACATAATACACTTAAATAATATGCAATGATGAAGAAAGCTATCTCCTTAAACCTGAATCTGGAGTTGTTCAGATTAATATAATATATGATACCAACTAATTTTAATGGCTTTCCTCCAAAAAATGTTCCACTCCAATGAGCAAAACAATACCAAGCTAAGAGAAACATGCATTATCTCTGCAAAATTTGGTCCAGATACTATTAGATTGAGGGAAGGGCTACACTCATAGCAAAGACCTTCTTGGGTAAATGGAAAAAATCCATAGCAAATACTCACCAACACCTCAAATCCTGATTGGCAGGTACTAGAGCCAAATGTAAGATGAGGAACAGCTGCTGCAAGATCAATCTTAAACTTATAAACCTATAAGTACCTCAGAATGTATGCATGAACTGGTGTTGAGAGAAGCAAGCCACAAAGGTAATTTATATCTTGGAACCTGTGTGAAGGGTGCCATAACTAAAGCTAGGGACACTATCATAGGTGGCCTATGAGCTGGACAGTGTTGCAAGAATAGAAGGGAGTAAAAATAAAGAAATGTAAATTAAAAGAAAAAGAAACTGTCATTATCTCCCTTTCATACCTCAATATCTCATTTTATTTCCCACAGAAGGGATGAGAAGAAGAATGTGTAGTATGACGCAGAATATGTTACAGTTGACTCAAACAACATAGGAAGTTAGGGTTGCTGACCTCTATGCAGTTGAAAATTCATGTATAACTTTGACTACCTCAAAACTTAACTGTTATTATGTTTTTATCTATTGTAGTCTATTGTTGACCAGAAGCCTTACAAATAGAATAAACAGTCAATTAACACATATTTTGTAATTATATGTGCTATGTACTCTATTCTTACAATAAAGTATGCTAGAGAAAATAAATGTTATTACAGAAATCATAAGGAAGAGAAAATTCATTTACAGTATTGATTGAAAAAATGTATGTATAAGTGGACCCACAAAGTTCAAACCCATGTGGTCCAAGGATCAGCTGTAGCTTTGTATTTCTGTGTAACACATGTAGAGGTGTAAAAAAAAACCCCAGCAATTTATCAACTCACCATTTCCATGGGGCATGAATCCAAAACTTATTAACTGCGTTCCCTGCACAGGGCTTTATAAGTCTGAATTACAGTGTTATCCAGGTATGTCCTCCTCTGGAGACTTGACTGGGGAAAGGATTGCTTCCACACGCCTTCAAGTTATTGGCAAATTCTATTGCCAGTGTGGCTGTCAGACTGAGGTCCTTATTTACTTTGCTGACTGTCTGTTGAAGACTGCCCTCAACACCTAGGATATTCTCAGGTCCTTGTTACACAGCCCCCTTCATAGAACTCACACATCAAGTATCTTTTCGCCTGGAAGAGCCCAGACTGTTTTTGTAAAGATTTGATTTATTTGTTTTTAGAGAGAGGGGAAGGGAGGGAGAAAGGAAGGGAGAGAAATATCAGTGTGTGGTTGCCTCTCACACGCCCCCTGCTGGGGACCTGGCCCACAACCCAGGCATGTGCCCTGACTGTAATTGAAACTGGTTACTCTGATTTGCAGGCTGGTGGTGCTCAATCCACTGAGCCACACCAGCAAGGACCCCAGACCAATTTTAAGGAGTCTTGTGATTAGATCAGGTCGACCTGAGTAATCACCCTATTTTAGGTAAAGTGATTTAGGATTTAAATTACCTATGCAAAATCCCTTTACTGCAGCACCTATCTGATTAAATAAGTGGGAGGTGTATTTACAACAGGAGTGAGAATATGGGGTACATCTCAGAATGTTGGGGCACATCACTACCTGATAATGAGAACAGAGGCTCAAACTAAGGCACCTCTCTTTCATTAGTAGTTGAGCACTCTTCATTTCAACATAGACAATATTGCCCCCAAAGGATGAAAATCGATTTGGACACTGAGGAGAAATCTTGGATTTTACAATGGTTTGGAGTCCTCCAAAGCTCTACCTGACAAAATTGTACTCACTGATATTTAATTTTTCTCATTAGGGAAAAATTAAATTAAATTGAAATTAATTTAATTCATTCATTGGATTTAATTAATGAATTGATTAATTTATATTGAATTTAAATTTAATTTATTTTTTCTCCTTAGGAGTCCAGTAATAAGAGAAAGGTTGAGTAACTCAGTTTTTAATGATCCACCTGCATCTACATTTTACACAAATTTTTATTCTCATTTCTGGAACTATCATACTTGCCTCTGTAGATTTTCTTCCTTTATAATGGGAGAAAATGTACTTGCTGCCACCAGTACAAAGTACATTATAACTTAAACTCATTTAAATGTTGGTCAATTACCTTTATCATCACCTAAAATTTTGAATTACATCCTCAATACAAGAGTTCAAGTACACATATCACTATCACTAGAAACCAAAAGAAACCTAATACATCTTTCATTGTCTGTAATGCAAAAAGAAATGTCATCTTAACCTTTAAATAATAAATTGATTTGGCTAGGGACACTAAAATTTTGGCACCCTCTACCTATGTGTCATGAGATTTTAAATTCATATATCTGACCCAGAAATATGAATTCTAGGTACCTATTGAAATAAAATTTTCAGAAATATGGACAAAAATGTATGTACAGTATCTATTTTAATGTTTACAATAGGAGAATATACATCAATAGTGAAATGTTTCAATTAATTGCACTGCATCCATAGGATGATTTATTAATCTAACATTTAAAATAATGTTTAAAAAGATATATAAAGATGTGGGTAAATGCTTAAGATATAATGTTAAGTAAAAACTGAGGGTGTAAAAATGGAAGTACTGTCTTATCTGTATTTTTATATGCACATAAATAGATATAAAAACAAAAATGTCAGCAGTGATGGGATAATGGGTTATTTTATTTTATTTTGAATGTATATTTGTATTTTCCAAATTTCCTATGATGTAAATATATTACCTTTATAGTTAGAAAAAGAAAACAAAAAATGAGCTTTAAGTTGAGAAACAATATAACTTCAGCATGCTCATTGAATACAGAGGCTCATATTCTTGAGTTAAACACCTGTTTTTCACTGCTGTCATCCACCAACTCCTAGTTGTTCTTGAAAACTGTGTAGCTCCCATGTCACTGTCTTCCCCTCCCTCCTAATTCTGACACTGATTAGCATGTCAATGACATTAAGTATCCAAGATTGATGACCCATGATAAAGCTTAGACTCTCAGGTCTTTTACTTCTTAGATACAATTACATTTACTTCCAACCTACTGTATATTCCCACTCCAATGATCAATTCTGGATCTTGTTATCACTGGTAATTTTACCACTTTTGATGTCAAGCACACCCCTTTTCAACCTTCTATATTTCCAGTGCACTTGTTCTAGTAACCCAATGTGACAACTTTAGCTCATTGAAACCTCCACATTATTGACCCACACACACTTCCTCTCAACCCCCATTAAGAGATGAAACAAAAAAAGGCATACAAATTACTAACAGGTACATGACAATGTGCCTATTTCTCCAAGCTTATCTTGTGCCACTCTACCCTGTACTTGCTAGTCTCTAACCACACATATACATTCCAAATTCTTCCCTGTCTCATAAACTGTTCACATGTTTTCCTCCTGACTATAATATCCTTCCCACTTCTCTACACATAGATGGCTTCTTCTTCAGGGTGAATTTTACCTGCCAGTCTTTAGGGAGGTTTTCTTGTTCATGCTTTCTAAATAAGATCTTTTCTCATCTGTACCCTACCTCTCACTGTTACTCCATATCATAGCTGTTTCTCTCCAGCATTCATCAGGATATTAAACACTTATTGTTCACTCATTTTCTGTCTCCACCATTGAGCTGTAAGCTCAATGATAGTAACAGGTGTCACTGTGTTCAGCCCGTGTCCTCAGTACCTTGATCAGTGGTGAAAAGTACTCAATGAATGTTTCCTGGATAAATATATGAATAAATAAAAGGCTACAAGGTATAGTTCACAGACATTATTAGCTGGAATTACTGGATTATAGTATCCAATAAATTGAGAAAAAATGTAATTAATATGCAATCAACAAAAATTGAATATGCATTCTAAATGCTAGCTAGTGTCCATAATAGGAAATGACAATAAAATCATAAATGACTGTTTTCTCTTTTCAAGTGAAATCTTATGTCATCTATATATGAGTACCTAGGAGTATTGATCTTTTTTGTGCCTTATTGAAAGGCAAGATATACCAACTTCAAGAGTCTTAAAAATATGAAATCTAAAGTCCTAGAATCTTAGTCCTGGATGGAACTTTCAACATTATCCAGGACAATACCCTCACTTTGCTGGAAAGAAAGTATTAAGTCCTGAACAGGTAAAGTGACTTCTTCAAAGTAATACAAATGGACTTAAAAACCAGTCCTCCTGAACTCTAATCCAGTTTCAGATATTTTCTCATCAATGTCCCTGGGTAAAGGAAAAGTAGATTTTCCTTGTATAGAGCTCACTAAAAAACATTATCAAGGAGACACATTTATTTAAACAAATATATTTTGGAATAGATGCTGAAACTGAAACACAATTCATCAATTTGATTATTGATCAGCCCTGCTATGGAAGTCCAGCTTTTGCATCCATACCTCAAATGTCATAATTCTAGATGTGCATTGAGGGAAAGCTAAGGATTAGCCTAGTGGTATGAAATATGAATATCAGTTAGGAGTAAAGTTTTATTAGGTAAATGGGTTTTAAACTTGCCAGTTCTTTTCAGTGGAAACTAATCTGAAAATAACTTAAATGTAAGCTTAGGAATAAAATGCAACATTAGCTTTGTATTAGAGTTTGTGCATATAAAAAATAGATATTTTGTATATAAACAAATTCTTCAGGATAGCTACAAGAATCTTAGAAGAAAAAGAAAAATAAATTTTGCCTCTTTTCTCAATATGTCAGCATCTTGATACTTAAAGGCTACACCAGCACTGATTATTTAAAACTACAGAAGATTAGCATCCTGTGAATCCCTAAATTGGTCTGTTAGTAAAATATTCTTCTCTGTATCTAAGTAAATTGACATCATATATTTTAGTCTGGTGGCAGTTCTTGGTTTTGTGTGTCTCTACTGATAGGCATACCTTCATCTTTGAGAGTAATTTTAATTATAATGAAGAATATATTTATATATTCAAATAGAAGATGGTGGTCAAGTAGGTGGAAACTGAGCCCACTTTTTTATGCCCCCACATGGAATTTCAGGTGATCTTTCGACATGTGAGCTAAACAATCAACAGAATCTCAGCTGGTATGAATTTTCTTTCAATGTATGGATGCCTCTCGTGCGGCCCCTACTGGGAACTGGCCTGCAACCCAGGCATGTACCCTGACTGGGAATCGAACAGCGATCATTTGGCTTGCAGGCCCGTGCTCAATCCACTGAGCTATGCCAGCCAGGGCTTGATATGAATTTTTGAAGCCAAGGGTACATAGAGAGGATACTTTGCACCATCTGGTAAGAGATTTTATAAGTTTAGGAGGAAATACACTGTGCAAAGTGTCTGCAGCAAAGCAGAGATTGGACAGAAAATGTAGTCTCATGGCTCCCTCCTCTCCCAGAGCAGGGCCTTGGTCTCACACAAGGAAACCCCAACCTTAACAGGAGAGACCTGGGAGACTATACGGAGTCTGGGAGAAGCAGGCTGCATGCCCAGAGTGAGCAACATGTCCATAGCTGCAGCGCCAACTGGGAGAGTTCCACACAGAAACTCTATCTCCTACAACTGTTGGAGGAACTGGCTAGCCCTGACCGAGAGAGACTTTGTGCTTTTCATGGAGGTATGGCATGTTCACAGCTGGCCCATGGATTGGGGCTGTTGTGTGGGAGCCGCATAGAGACTTTTTAAAAAGGGAAGCTGAGGAATGGCAGGGCCAGGACCCCGTGTTCACACATGCAGTAGCCTTGCCAACAAAGAAACCAGAGGAAAAAAGCAGTTTTGTTACCACTGAGTCCAGCTGCTCAAGAACAGAAACTGGCATGCTGAAGGGACTCTTGGTCCTGACTGAGTGAGGCTGGTGAGCAGAGGGCTGTGCAGAGTGGAGAGTTCAGGTCTGAGTCTCCTGCAAGAGTGGTAGACTGGGGACTGAAAGGCCAGGAGCAGAGGGCCTGAGATTCGTTGCAGCCAGGCAGGTCCCCTCACCAGCAAGCATGCTTGACCCCCACCTGCAGGATTGCAAGTTCTGCAGATCACTGAGGCCAGGCTCAGAAGCCCCCTGCTCTGCACATATCCATAGGAGAAAGAAGGAGAATCTCTGAAAGAGCCCTTTTCTGAACTTCAATCAGACACTATGAGCTACACTTGTTCTCAGGCCCTGAACAACTGAAACCATCAGAACCCAGAGATTAGAGACAGGCACAGCAAGGGGTGTTCAGTACCCTTCCCTGTGTCAACTCTTATACAGACCTGCCATCAGCACCAAGAAGGAGAGCTGACCCTTTTACATAGATTGGCCCCTCATGGGAAAAGGACAGGTAATTCATCAGAAATTATACATTATTGGAAATAATCTGCAACAAACCAAATGTGTGACCAGAGGGGCGGGGAGAAGCACTCCCACCATCTTCCCTGAAGACTAAAGAGCACCTCCGGGGATGACCTAGAGAATCAACCCTTCCAATTACATCAGAGACTCTCTCTGAAAGCAGGTGGATGTGGTACTGCTGAAAGTGCTCTCGGACATTACATGAAACACTCTTGGGCCTCATGCTGATAGAAAGCCAGTAGGGCAGAATAGGGAAGACCTGCCAAGCCTGAAGGAGACAGCCATAGACTGTGGATTGCTTGTAGTCTCAAATAGGTGGCCTAGGGCCAGACTGGGACACCATCTGACATTACCAGGGGCGGATCCAGAAAGAGAAAATAGTGGCAGACACTAAACTTTGCTGAGAGGAATTCCACCTCAGTCTTATTCATTATTTGCATTACTTTCCTCTGGCATAGGTTTTTAATATTTTTTGGTTTTCTTCAAGTTTGTTCCTATTATTTCAACATTGTTTTACTCTAGTTTTATTTCAGATCTCATATTTTACTCCTCCCTTGTCCTATTTCAATTTACTTTATTTCTCTTTCTTCTTATTTTTAAGTATATTTTATTGATTATGCTATTACAGTTTTCCTAATTTCTCCCCCATATCCCCCCTCCACCCTATACCCCCAACTATCCAGCATTCCTCCACCTTAGTTCATGTTCATGGGTTGTACATATAAGTTATTTTAGTTCTCTGTTTCCTATACCATTTTTATCCTTCCTTGTCTATTTTATGCCTACCAATTATGCTTCTTCCTCCCCGTACTTTCCCCCACTATTCCTCCCTCCCCCCTTCCCACGGAAATCTCTCCATGAGATGTCCATTTCTCTGATTCTGTTCCTGTTCTAGTTGTTTGCTTACTGTTTGTTTTCATTATTTTTCTTTCTTTTATTTTTTAGGTTCATTTGGACGTTTGTTGTAAGTAAGTAAGTTGTAAGTTTGTTGTCATTTTACTGTTCATATTTTTGATCTTCCTTTTCTTAGATAAGTCCCTTTAACATTTCACGTAATAATGGCTTGGTGATGATGAACTCCTTTAACTTGACTGTATCTGGGAAGCATTTTATCTGCCCTTCCATTCTAAACTAAAGCTTTGCTGGCTAGAGTAATCTTGGGTGTAGGTCCTTGCCTTTCTTGACTTCAAATACTTGTTGCCAGCCCCTTCTTGCCTGCAAAGTTTCTTTTGAGAAATCAGCTGATAGTCTTATGGGAACTCCTTTGTAGTTAACTCTCTCATTTCATCTTGCTGCATTTAAGATTCTCTCTTTATCTTTAATATCAGGTAACCTAATGATGATGTGCCTTGCTGTGTTCCTCTTTGTGTCCAACTTCTTTGGGACTCTCTGGGCTCCCTGGACTTCCTAGAAGTTTATTTCCTTTGCCATATTGGGGAAGTTTTCCTTCATTACTTGTTCAAATAAATTTTCAATTTCTTAATGTTGTTATTCTCCTTCTGGTACCCCTACAATTCAGATATTGGAATGTTTCAGGTTGTCCCAGAGATCCCTCAGCCTCTCTTCATTTTTTAAAATTCTTATTTCTTTCTTTTCTTCTGGATGGATGTTTATTTCTTCCTTTCGTTCCAAATCATTGCTTTGAGTCCTGGTTCCCTTCCTGTCATTGTTGGTTCCCTGAATATTTTGCTTTATTTCATTTTGGGTATCTTTCATTTGTTTTTTCATTTTTCAACCAAGCTCAGTCACTTCTGTGAGCATTTTGATTTCCAGGGTTTTAAATTCTCCATCAGATGGGTGGGCTTCTCCTCATCACTTAGCTCTCTTTCTGAAGCTTTGCTCTGTTCTTTCATTTGGGCCAAATTTCTTTGTCTAGGCACACCTGTTAAGTTGTAAGGGGGTCAGGCCTTAGGTATTCACCAGGGCAGGGCAACCCTCCTTGGTGCACTGCTGCACTGTCTGTGGGGGAGGGGCCAGAAAGGGAAAAATACAGCTCACCTGCTCAGCTCTAGCCCCCTTTCCAATGAACTCTCATGTGAGACTGGGAGTTTCTCCCACTGCAGCAACTGCCATAGTCCACAGTCAACTCTGTCTCAGTTTCCCGTTCAGCCAGCCCCGCCCTTATAGTTCACTGCCTCACCTCAGGTTCTTACCAGTCTGGTTTGTTTTGGTTGACTGTTTCTTTAATTCCTTAGTTGCTTGGTTGTCAGAGTTCCATGCAGTTTGATTTTCTGGCACTTCTGGTTGTTTATTGATTTTAGATTGGTTGTTATCCTCCTTTTGGTTGTGCAAGGAAGGGAAGGGATTCTAACTATACCTCCATACTGGCCAGAACTCTCTTTCTTCTTATTTTTGTTTTAATTTTTATTTTTCCCTTTATATGCCTTGTTTATATTCCATGCTCTAATTTTTCTCCTCCCTGCAACCTCTTAAAACCATTTTTCTTGACATTAGTTAACTCACATTTTCCCCCTGTCTTATAATATCCTATTCTCTCTCCACTTATATTAATTTTTGTTCATTTGTTGTTGATATGGTGGTTGTTGATGTATTTCTTCAATTTTATTCTTAGATGGTCACTATTTTTGTATTTCAAATCTTAAATTTTACTGTTCCCGTCTCCTACTCCATTTTGCCTTCCTCCCGCCCTTTCTCTCTCTTTTTTTTTTTTTTTTGGTTTTAATTTTTTTCCTCTGTTAACCTGGTTTTCATTCTTTACTCTTATATTTCTTCTCCCTTTATTCTCTCAAAATCACTTCTTTGCTTTAGATATCTCATAATAATTTTCTTTCTTTTTTCCTTCCTACTCTCTTTTTACCTTTATTAACCTTTGCTCATCGGTCATTGATATTGCTGTAGGAGTTGTTTTTCTTAAATTTTGTTCCTATTTTCTAATTTTTTAATCCTCATATTATACTCTTCCCTTTTCTTAATTCATTTTGCTTTCTTCCTTCCCTTTTTTTATTTATGTTGTAAATTTTCTTTTCTTTCTTCACCTTCTTTCTGTTCCCTACTTTTATTATTTCTCCTCCCTTTATATTCTCAGAATCATTTTTCTTTATGTTACTCATTTCATATTAATTTTTCATTTCTTATAATGTCTTAATCCATTTCCATCTTTATTAATAGTTGCCCATTTGTTGTTGATAGTGTGGTTGTAGTTAGGGGGTGTTTTTGCAGGTGTGGGTTTTACTTCCTGGGTTGTTTTGTTTTGTTTTGGCAACACCTGTTAAACAACATAAAAGACAGGGTGGAAAGTGTGAATCTCAGTTAAGCCAGCCAGAAGGAAGATCCCACCAAAGAATGACCCAACAACAACCAAAACCCAATTATAAGAAGAAAGACTACATAAAGAGCATAAAAGACATCCCAAAAGCCTCCATCTCCGGAAATCAAGGAGACTGCACCACTGAGTCTCACAGGTCTCCTACCACAGAAGGTCACGCCATGAAGACAGGGAGTGAGAGCAGATCAATCTGAGATGCAGAAACAAACAAGAAGAGTCATATGAAATGGAGAGACAATAAAACAAATTCCAATCAAAAGGAAAGGAAGAATCCCCAGAAAGAGTGCTAAATGACATTGAGGCAAGCAATCTGTCAGACACAGAGTTCAAAATAATGGTTATAAGGATATTTAAGGAACTCAGTAAGAACTACAAGCAACTCTATGGGAGTTAAAATGATTTAATGGGAAGTACATCAGCATGAAAAAGAACATAGAAACTATGAATAAGAACGAGGATGAAATGAAGACTACAAAACCTGAAATGAAGAATACACTAGAAAGAATCAAAACCAGGCTACATGAAACAAAGGACTGAATCAGCAGGTTGGAAAACAGGGTAGAAAAAGCACCCAGTCGGAGCTCCAAAACAAAAAGACTCAAAAATAATGAAGATAACCTTACTGGTGTATCTCAGAGGACTGAGTGAACCAAAGGGTCGCCGGTTTGATTCTTGGTCAGGGCACATGACTGGGTTGAGGGATGGGTCCCCAGTGGGGAGCACATGAGAGGCAACCACATGTCGATGTTTCTTGCCCTCTCTTTCTCCACCCCTTCCCTTTTCTCTAAAACAAAATAAATAAAATCTTTTAAAAATAAAGAAGTAATGAAGACATTTTAAGGGAGCTGCAGGACAACCTGCAACATAGTAATATCTATATAATAGAGATACCAGAAGGAGCAAAGCATAAAAAACCTGTTTGAAAAAGTAATGAGAGAAAATTTCCCTAACTTGGTGAGAGAAAATGGCACACAAGTCCAGGAAGCACAGTCCAATCAAGGAAGCCTGGATCCAATCAAGATGAATCCAAAGAGACTCACTCCAAGACATATCATAATTAAAATGGCAAAATTTAATGACAAAGAGAGAAACTTAAAGGCAGCAAGGCAGAAACATCTGGTAACATACAAGGGAACTCTGATAAGTCTATCAGCTGATTTCTCAACAGTCAAACTACACGCCAGAGGGAATGGCACAAAATATTCCCAGTAATGAAAAGCAAAGGCCTGCAACAAAGGCCACTCTACGCAACAAGGCCCTCAATTAAAATGGAAGGAGAAATAAGAAGTTTCCCAGACCAAACAAAAACTACAAGAATACATCCCCACCAAACCAGCATTGTAAAAGATGCTAAAGGGACTGCCTTAAGATGAAGAGAGAGGGTAGGGGACACAGGTACAAAGGGAATAAATGACAATGAATGTGTACCTATCAATAATAACCCTAAATGTAGATGGATTAAATGCTCCAGTCAAAATACATAGTGTAACTGAGTGGGTAAAAAAACATGACCCACACATATGCTGCCTACAAGAGACTCACCTCAGAACAAAAGATCTACACAGACTGAACATGAAAGGATGGAAAAACTAGTCCAAGCAAATAGACATGAAAAAAAGGCTGGGGTACCAATACTTATATCAGACAATATAGACTTCAAAAAAAAAAAGGCCATAATGACAGACAAACAAGGTCACTACAAAGTACTTACGGGGGTAGTCCAACAAGAGGATATAACCCCTGTATACATAGGAACACCTGAATATATAAGGAAAGTCTTGGAGGACTTCAAAAAGATATTGAGAGCAACACACTCATCATAAGGGATGTTAACACCCTATTGTCAACAATGGATAGATCTTCCAAGCAACAAATTAACAAGGATGCTGTGGCACTGAAAGATACTGTAGGTGAAATGGACTTAATTAATACATACAGAATCTTCCACCCCAAAGAAGCAAAGTATACATTCTTTCAAATGCACATGGATCATTTTCACATTGAAACAGTAATCAAAAACCTCCAGGCACACAAAAGCCCTGGACCAGATGGCTTCACAGGTGAATTTTACCAGAACATTCCAAGAAGAAGTAACTCCTATCCTTATCAAATATTACAAAAAATTCAAGAAGAAGAAGGACTCTCCAACTCTTTTTATGAGTCTGGCACTATTCTAATTCCAAAGCCAGGTAAAGAAAAAAGAAAGAAATAGAACTACAGGCCAATACCACTGATGAACATACAGGCTAAAATCCTCAACAGAATATTGGCCATCTGTATCCAGAAATACATTAAAAAGATCAAACACCATGATCAAGTGGAATTCATTCCAGGGATGCAAGCATGGTACAATATTCACAAATCAATGAATGTAATACACTACATTAAAAAAATAAAGGATAAACATTTCATGGTCATATCAATAAATGCTTAAAAAGCATTTGGTAAAATCCAGCACACATTTATGACAAAAATACTCAGCAAAGTGGGAATAGAGGGAGCATAACTCACCATAAAAAGATCACATATGAGAAATCTACAAACAACATCAAATCCAAGGGACAAAAACTAAAAGCATTATCCTTAAGATCAGAAACAAGACATGGGTGCTCACTTTCACCTCTGTTATTCAACATAGTAATGGAAGTCCTGGCCACAGCAATCAGATAAGAAAAAGAAATAAAAGGCATCCAAACAGAGGAGGAAGTAAAATGGCCGTTATTCACAGACAACATGTTAGTGTACATTGAAAACCCTATAGTCTCCAAAAAAACCTACTCAACTTAATAAGTGAGTTTGGCTCTGGAAGATGGCGATGGAGTAGCAGGGAGCGGATTTCACTTCCCCCTACACATAGGAGAAAAAACTGGCTAATCCATGGAGGAACAGAGCAGACAGACAACAATACTGCAGTGTATTTGAAAATAAGAGTCCACAAAGCTGTAGTGGACACTGAAAAACCAGAAACCAGAAGGTAAAAAGGATATTTCAGGACAGTAAGGTCCTAGGGACCAGCGCAGGGACCAGGGCGAGTTTGTAGCACCAGGCCCAGCGCCCAGAGCGGATGCTCGGTCTAACACAGACTGCTTGAAAGTGGAGGGCCTGCTGAAATCCTTGGGAGAGAGCTGGGTCACCTACTCCCTCCCTTCCTGACAGACCAGGGTTGGAGCAACACCAACAGAGTTCTGGTTATGGAGAGGGAAATAAGGACGAAGGGGCAAGATGCACGGGGCTGTGATTACTCACGCAGTCTGTGGGAGAAAGCTTGGAAGAGCTGAGAGTCAGGCTGTGGTGCACTGACTCCGAGAGTCACCCGGCTGCCTGGAGAATCGGGCTACATGGGGTGCCGGGCTTGAGTAGGAGGAATTTACCACACAGAGGGGCTGGGGAATCTGCTGTGACAGCCCCAAAGCTGACTCCCAGCCAAGCCGGGAAGAGACCCCACGGTTAAAGGAAAATCACAGCTACTCCATCCCCATAGCAGTGGGAAGGGAAGCGTTTGGGACCAAATTCACTGTATGGAGGCAGCCTAGCTGAGTGGGCACCCCTACACCCCAGCATCTAGTGATAACCACTGGGGAAAAGCACTCTGAAGAAAACCAGGACTCCCATAATGAAAATATTGGGAAAAGGAGTCTGACTAGCTGCTGGGACAGTGCTTGAAAGACAGCCTGAGTAAACATCGGGAAGGGAGAAATGCCACACCTATCACTCCCCAGCCTTCTGCAGCCAGCAAGATCAGAAAAAACCGGTTTGGCCAGTTTGAAACCAAAAGGAAGTGTGTGTTTTTTTGTTTGTTTGTTTGTTTCATTTTCTTAAATGCTGTTTTTTTAAGTAATCTTTTCGTTATTATTATTTTTAAAATTTCCACTACTGTTTTACTCTCCAATTGCTTTTTCCTCTCTTCCCTTCTTTCCTGATTTAGTACTGCACACTTTCTATTGAAATTTATCTATCCTTTCTTACTTCTCCTGCCATATTTTTTAATAGCCACAAGCGAGAGAAAAACTTGGAACTGTGAAAGGACCTAAAGTGGACTCAAACAGGGGGAAACCCAACAGCTGAGAAAGTGAGACAAATTTCACTCGACTATTGCAGGGAAACTGCAAGTTGCTGCATATTTGGATTATTATTATTTTCTTCTTTTTTCATTATTCCTACATCTTTGATCTCAATAGTATTTTTGTATTCCCTTTCTTTCTATACAGTCTTCTTTGCTTGGCAGGGTATATTGTGCCATTTGACAGGTTTCCCCTGTTCTCTCTTCTATATTGTATTGCTAATTTACTGTCCTTCATGTGAATTGTGTTCCATCAGCACATTACTCAAAATCCTATACCCCCTGTTCAGGTTATTCAGATCACATACATTCTAGCATATGAATGTTGCTCTAACATTATTATAAATAACTTCTGTTCCACACAAGTGTAAGTACTTCACACCACCCTGCCCAGATACAGCTCACATAACAGTCTCCTGAACTCTATTATTAGGGAGGTTAACACTATTCTCTCACATGCTACACCTATGTACTACCCTTTGCTATCACCTTACCCCAGAATCTGATGTCCCACAACTTCACTGCTTTCTAGATCCAACTCACAACCCTTCCCTTCCCAACAAGAGTCTTATCTTCTTCCCATCCTTTCTTAAAAGTGGTCAATGGGTTGAGGAACACAGTTAATGCTACACATAGCCAAAAGATATCCTATCACGTATACTGGCTGGTACAGTAAATATCATAGAATACTCCCCTGCTGTCTTAAACCATTTTGCTTCCCCCTCCAACTGAGCACACAAAAAAGTAGGTGGAAGCGGTGAACACCAGATTACCCGAAGGAGACTGCACCACTGAATCTCACAGGCATTCTACCACAGCAGTTCACACCATAAACCCTGGGAACCAGAAAAAAAAACATTTAAGTAGAGGAAGCTATCAAGAAGAGTGTCACAGAAAATGAGAAGACAAAGAAACAATCCCCAAATTAAAGGAAATGAGGGAGCCTCAGAAAGAATGCTAAACGAAATGGAAGCAAGTCAGCTATCAGATACTGAATTAAAGAACTGGTTATCAGTAAGTCCTGTGAGATGACAATAAACTACCAGAAACTATGGGAGAGCTACAATGTGCTCACCGCAAACTATACCAACATGAAAAAGAAAATAGAAAAAATAAACAAGGGCCAAGAGGAAATGAAGAATACAATGGCTGAACTGAAGAACACAGTGGAAGCAATCAAAAGCAGGATGGATGAAGCAGAAGATCGGATCAGTGAATTAAAAGACAAAGTAGAAAAAAAAAAAACACCCGGAATGAGCATGTAAAGTAAAAAGGTTGAGAAAAAATGAAGAGGGATTAAGACAAATGCAAGACAATATGAAACATAATAATATCCGTATAATAGAGATACCAGAAGGAGAAGAAGAAAAAGGGATAGAAAACCAATTTGAAAAAGTAATGATAAAAAAACTTCCCTAATTTGAGGAGAGAAAAAGTCACACAAATACAAGAAACACAGAGAGTCCCAATCAAGAGGAACCCAAAGAGGCCCTCTCCAAGACACCTCATAATTAAAATGGCAAAATTCCAAGACAAAGAGAGAATCTTAAAGGCAGCAAGTGAGAAGAAGGAAGTAACATACAAGGGAGTCCCGATAAGGTTAGCTGCTGACTTCTCAATGGAAACACTCCAAGCCAGAAGACAATAGCAAGAAATATTCCAAGTAATGAGAACCAGAGGCCCACAACCTATGCTGCTTTACCCAGCAAGGCTCTCAATCAAAATAGAAGACCAAATGAAGAGCTTCCAAGACAAAAGAAGTCTAAAAGAATATGCATTCACCAATCCAGTGCTGCAAGAGATGCTAAAGGGACTGCTGTAAGAAAATGAAGAAAAAGAGAGAGACAGAGAGGAACATGGGTACAAAAATGGCAATGAATAAGTACCTATCCATAATAACCTTAAACATAAAGGGATTAAATGCTCCAATGAAAAGACACAGAATAGCTCAATGGATAAGAAAGCATGACCCACAAATATGCTTCCTACAAGAGACCCACCTCAGGACAAAATATGTACACAGACTGAAAGTGAAGGGCTGGAAAAAGATTTTCCAAGCAAATGGACAGGGGGAAAAAAACGGGGTAGCAATACTCAGATCAAACAAAATAGACTTCAAAAAAAGAGCTATCAAGAGAGACCCAGAAGGTCACTTCATAACACTCAAGGGAAGACACCATCAAGAACACATAAACATTGTAAATATATATGCACACAACATAGGAGCACCCAAATACGTAAAGAAAATCTTAGAAGACTTCAAGAAAGACATTGATAGCAACACAGTTATAGTAGGGGACTTTAACACCACACTCTCAAAAAAGGAAAGATCTTCCAAACAAAATATCAACAAAGATATTGTGGCATTGAACAATGCCCTAGATGAAATGGACTTAACTGATATATATAAAGCCCTGCATCCAAAAGAAGCTAAATACATATTCTATTCAAATGTACATGGGACATTTTGAAAGATAGACCACATGATAGGACACAAAACAAGCCTCAACAAATTCAAGAAAATTGAAATCATGCCAAGCATTTTCTCTGACCACAAGGTATTGAAACTAGAAACTAACCCCAAGGGGAAAAAACCCAAACACTCAAAATCATGGACACTGAATAGTGTGCTATTAAACAATGAATAGGTCAAGAATGAAATCAAGGAAGAAATCAAAAAGTTTCTGGAAAAAATGAAAATGAACTTACAACAACCCAAAATTTATGGGACACAGAAAAAGCAGTCATGAGAGGGAAGTTCATACCAATACAGGCCTACCTAAAAAAGATAGAAACATTTCAAACAAACAACCTAAACCTACACCTACAAGAACTCGAGGAACAACAACAAAGACAGCCCAGAGGTAGTAGAAGGAAGGAAATAACCAAGATCAGAGAAGAATTTTATGACATAGACAGTAAAAGCACAATACTAAGGATCAATGAATCCAGGAGCTGGTTTTTTGAAAAGATAAACACAATCAACAAGCCTTTAAGCAGGCTCATCATAAAAAAAGAGAGAGGACCCAAATAAACACAATTAGAAATGAAAGAGAAGAGATTACAACTGACACCACAGAAATACAAAGGATTGTAAGAAATTACTATGAGGAGCTATATGCCAAGAAATTTGAAAACCTAGGTGAAATGGACAAATTTCTAGAAAAATATAATCTTCCAAAGCTAAATGAAGAAGAAGCAGAAAGCCTGAACAGACCAATAACAGCAGATGAAATTGAGGCAGTGATCAAAAAACTCCTGACACACAAAAGCCCTGGATAGGATGGGTTCACAGGAGAATTCCACAGAGCATTTAAGCAAGAACTAACCCCTATTCTTCACAGACTATTCCAAAAAATCCAAAGTGATGGAAGACTCCCAAACTCCTTTTATGAAGCCAGCATCATCCTAATCCCAAAACCAGATAAAGACACAACAAAGAAAGAAAACTTCAGGCCAATATCGCTGATGAACATAGACGCTAAAATCCTCAACAAAATTATGGCAAACCACATCCAGCAATACATTAAAAAGATCATACACCTTGACCAAGTGGGATTCATCCCAGGGATGCAAGGATGGTTCAACATTCGCCAATCAGTAAATGTAATACATCACATAAACAAAAGCAAAGACAAAAATCACATGATCATACCAATAGATGCGGAAAAATCATTTGACAAGGTACAGACCCCATTTATGGTAAAAACACTCAGCAAAGTGGGAATAGAGGGAGCATTCCTCAACATAATAAAGGCCATATATGAGAGACCTACAGCCAACATCATACTCAATGGACAAAAACTAAAAGCTTTTCCACTAAGATCAGGAACAAGACAAGGTTGTCCACTTTCAACACTTCTATTCAACATAGTATTGGAAGTTTTAGCCACAGCAATCAGACAAGAAAAGGAAATAAAACTCTTCCAAATAGAAAAGGAAGAAACAAAACTGTCACTGTTTGCAGATGATATGATAGTGTACAATGAAAATTCTATAGACTCTACCCAAAAACTGCTCAACCTAATAAATGAATTTGTCAAAACAGCGGGATACAAAGTTAATATCCAGGAATAAATGGCATTTTTTATACCAACAATGAAACAGCAGAAGGAGAAATCAAGAAGAAAATCCCATTGGTTATAGCAAAAAGAAAAATAAAATACCTAGGAATAAACCTAACAAAGGAGATGAAAGACCAGTGTGCAGAAAACTACAGAACACTGAAGAATGAAATGAAGGAAGACGCAAACAAATGGAAACATATACCGTGTTCATGGATTGGAAGAATTAACATCATCATAATATGCATACTACCCAAAGCAATGTATAGATTCAGTACAATACCTATCAATTTACCAATGGCATATTTCACAGACATAGAACAAACACTTCAAAAGTTTATATGGAACCATAAACGACTCCAAATAGCATCTGCAATTTTGTGAAATAAGAACAAAGTAGGAGGGATCACAATACCTGATACCAAACTGTTTTACAAGGCCACTAATCAAAACAGCCTGGTACTGGCATAAAAACAGGCACATAGATCAATGGAACAGAACAGAGAGCCCAGAAATAAACCCAAGTCACTACAGTCAGTTAATATTCGACCAAGGGGGCAACACCATAAAATGGAGTAAAAATAATCTCTTCAACAAATGGTGTTGGGATAACTGGACAGCTACGTTCAAAAAAAGAAACTAGAGCACCAACTTACACCATACATAAAAATAAATTCAAGATGGATAAAAGACTTAAATATAAGGTGTGATACCATTAAAATCCTAGAGGAGAACATAGGCAGGAAAATCTCAGATATCTCACGCAGCAACATTTTTACTGATATGTCCCCCAGAGCAAGGGATATAAATGGAAGAATAAACAAATGGGATCTCATCAAAATAAAAAGCTTCTGCACGGCTAAAGAAAACAGTATTCAAATAAAAAGAGAACCAACCATATGGGAAAACATATTTGCCAATGATACCTCAGACAAGGGTTTAATCTCCAAAATATACAAAGAACTTACATGACTCCCCTCCAAGAAGA
>PVKM010002608.1:0-63608 GCA_004027735.1 Carollia perspicillata | reverse complement strand
TGTTCATGAGTCCTTTTTCCTTTTTTGCTCAAACCCTCTACCACCTACCTTACCCCCCCCCCACTAGTTGTCATCCTGCTCTCCATCTGTGAGTCTGTCCCCATTTTCCTTGTTAATTCAGTTTGTTCATTAGATTCCATGTACAAGTGAAATCATATGGTATCTGCCTTTCTCTGACTGGCTTATTTCACTTAGCATAATGTTCTTTAGGTTCATCCACACCATCACAAATGGTAAAATTTTCTTTTTTGCGGGCAAATAGAATTCCATTGTGTAAATGCTCCATAAGTTATTTTATCCAATTATCTACTGATACCTCATAAAATTAAACACAGATCTGCCTTTTGACCTAGTAATCCCACTTCAGGGAATATATCTCAAGGAACTCAAAACACTAATTTGAAAGAACATAAGCACCCCTATGCTCATTGCAGCATTATTTACAATTGCAAAGACATGGAAGCAGTTCTACAGAGTTTTAAACTATTAAAAATCCTGATTCTATGCAGCTGGTCATTTAAATTCCATTCAATTAATTGAAAAATTGGAAGTAGCCCAGAGTCACTGAAGCTAGGATTAGAACACCCACCCAGGGTAGCTGAGATAAAACAATTTACAATGTACTTGGGCTTAGGCTTTATGTCTGTCTGGTCCATGGCTCTAGTTATTAGCACTGGACTCTGCAAACATCACCTCCTCAGTTCTGTATTTGACCAAATAATTATTCTTTTAAGTAGCTGAGAAGATCATATTATTTTTTCCACAACATTTAGCAAGTGTCCATATGTTTAATTAATTCTTCCTTTTCTCAATAATAAATTTTGTTAGACAAGACCTATATCAAAAATAAAAGGGAAAGAGAAGGTGCAGGATCACTGAAATTTGGAAAGCAATGGGCTTGCTCTCAATCTTCCTCACTGAAGAAGAGATATTCAGGCAGCTGAAACTTGGTATTGATTTTGAGCTGATGAACCCATACAAGAGAAGGAAAACTCAAGTATTCAAATAATATTATTTAGCACTATAATCAATATTATTTTTATGCACACACATACACAAACACACTCCTGAATAGTGAAGAACATAAATAGCTTGCATCGATTTTATCGAGGCTTCTGGTCAAGATGGTGGCATAGGTAAATATGGCTTGACTCCTTGCACAACCACATCAAAATTACAAGTAAAATAAAGAACCATTCCTCAGAACCATCAAAAATTGAGTTGAATGAAAGTCTCACAACTATGGAATTAAAGATTGACATTCATCCAGACAGGTATGAGGGGCACAAATGTGGAATGGGTTGCTCCCACATCTATGTGTGGTACATAAAAATTCTAGAGGGATATTTTGGGAACTAGGAATCTTGCTCCATACTAGGCCCTTCAGCCCAAGGTTCCAGTGCCAGGAAGTTAAGTTCCCATAACTTCTGGCTGTGAAAACAAGTGGGGATTGAGTTGGTGGAAGAAACCTCTATGGGCCCAAGCAGTTTCCTTTTCAAAAGGCACACATAGATTACTCACATTTACTGCCTCTGAGCTCCAGCACTGAGGTAGCAGCTTGAAAGGCACCAATGGCATACAGGAAGGAACTGAAAGCATCAGGGTGAGAACTAAGGGACAGTTTTCTCTCATAAAGAAAGATGGCAAATGCCATGATCCCTTTCTGAGCCCATCCCCCAAGTTCCTGCAGGCTGGTGCCATATCTGAGTCTTCATCAACCTGGCTAACACTATTTGCCCTGCCCTGGAGATCCCCTTAGACTGTGTCCCACCCACTGAAAAGCCCACCCAAACTGTTAACCATGGCTTTTCCATATGAATGGCTGGTCTTGACTCATGCTTCACAATATACTAAATCCTATCAAACAAGCAACAGTTGACCTCAGTGAAACCCCAGCCTCCATAACTCTTGCTAAGTGGCCCCAGGCCCAGCACTAGCAGCAGCCAGCCTGGATTCATAGTTTGGTTTTTACCTGGGAATCTCCTGGCCCAGCACAACTATCAGACATCTCAGTTTGCTTTATACCTCATTCCAGGTGGACCCAGACAAAACACAAGTGGGGGCTAGCCTTGGCCTGCACCACCTGTGGAACTCCAGACCTGTGCACCCAATGGACAGCTATAGACCACATCAGAGCATCAGCACCCTGCCCCTGCCCAGTTGATCTTCCATGAAGGGTGGAGGTTGGTGGTCAGTGGTCACAGTCAGTCCTTGCAGCTGACTGGCCTGGGTAACTAACTACCTGCCATTGATCTGCCAACAGCAGTCAATGTTCAATTATGAGAGGAGGGTATACTCAGCCTACATGAGGGGGCCTCCTTGAGTATCCAGCTTGGGTAAAAAGGGTGGCTATGCCACTGGACACTACAGAACACCAACTATATTAGACCACTCTACCAAGACAGGGAGTCATAACAGCTCTACCTAATACATAGAAAAAAAAAAAAAAAAAACATAGGGAGGCTGCCAAAATGAAGATACAAAGGAACATGGCTCAAATGAAAGAACAAGTCAAAACTTCAGAAAAAGGACTAAATAAAATGGAGGTAAGCAATCTATCAGATGCAGAGTTCAAAACACTTGTTAAAAGGATGCTCAAGGAACTTAGTGAGGATTTCAACAGGATAAAAACATCCAGTCAGCAATGAAGGATACACTAAGTGAAATAAAGAACAATTTATAGGGAAACAACAGCAGAGTGGATAAAACTAAGGATCAACAAATGATTTGGAACATAAGGAAGGAAAAACAACCAGTCAGAAAAATGAGATAAAAAAAGAATTCAAAGAAAACCAAAGATAAGTATAAGCAGCCTCTCAGAAAACTTCAAGACTTCCAGCATTCTCATGATAGGGGTGTCAGAAGGAGGAGAGAAAGAGCAATAAATTAGAAATTTATTTGAAAAAATAATGAAAGAAAATGTCCTTAATTTAGTGAAGAAAATAGACATGCAAGTCCAGGAAGCACAGAGAGTCCCAAACAAGAAGGGTGTGAAGAGGCTCACTCCAAGACATATCATAATTGAAATGCCAAATGTTAAAGATAAAGAGGGAATCTTAAATGCAGCAAGAGAAATGCAGTTAGTTACCTATAAGTAACTAACCCTATAAGACTGTCAGCTGATTGCTCAAAAGAAACTTTGCAGGCTCGACTGGACTGGCAAGAAATATTCAATCATGAAAAACGGAGACCTATAGCCAAGATTGCTCTACCCAGCAATCCTATCATTTAGCATCAAAGGGCTGATAAACAGCTTCCCAGAGAAGAGAAATCTAAAGGAGTTCATCATCACCAAACCATTATAATATGAAATGTTAAAGGGACTTATTCAAGTAGAAAATCAAAAATTGAAAATCAAAGCTATAAACAATAAAATGGCAATAAACATATATCCATCAAAACAGACTAAACAAATAAAAACAGAGAATCATGGAAATGGAGAGCATTCTGAAGGTTGTCAAATGAGAAGGGGGTGTCAGAGAATAGGTGAAGAGGTGAGGGGATTAAGAAATACAAATAGGTAGTTACAGAATAGCCATGGGTAAGGAAAGTACAGTGTAGGTAAAGAAGTAGCCAAAGAATTTACATGCATGGTCATGAACAATGAACAATGCTCATGAACAATGGTTTGGGGATGGCCTGATAGAGTGGAGAAAAGGGGGGAAAATTTGAACTACTGTATTAGCATAATCAGTAAAATAGTTAAAAATAAAGGCATTTTTAAATATGAAAAATGCTTGCATCACAATAGTATCTCATTCTTTGAACATTATGTAACAAAATAGTAACTTTATATTAGTAGCTTTTGCCTTCACTTTGCCTGTATCTGCTATTTCCAGAATTATGTGCAAGATATATCTTTTTGGTTTTTGTTTTACTTTTACTCCACCCCCATGAATAAGAAAAATTCCAAAAGTCTAGTTTTGAGTGATGCAAAAGTAAAATAAAACAACATTAGAAATAAATTTAGGAGCTATCAATATCAGGTTGTTTAAATTGGTTTATTTGTTTACAAGGTGGAATTTTTACTAAATGGTAAAATTTTTCCAGCACAAACTGCATTTTTTTCTCTCTCATTTGTGGATCTACCACAGTATTGGACTGGGCACATATTAAACACTGAAAGAATACTTCAAAAATATACAACAAAACAACAACAAAAATAGTCAAACAATTATCAGATATTATAGTAATTCCTTTAGTTTTGTCTTAGTTTTTATTTGTTCTCTGGATTGAAGTTGTATTACTTTTTACAATGTGGAACTGACAAGGCTGAACATAATGCCACAGTAGAAAAATACATTTTTCTAACTTTCTTCCTGTGTGGTCTATGTTTAAACATGGCTGTACTAGGAAGCAAGATAGAGCTGCTCCATATAAACCACTAAGGAAAAAAAGTCAGACAAAATCATGTACTTTAATATTGTCAAGATAGTTCCCGGTGAGTTCGTTTAGCGTGCACTGAAAAAGCAGCAGGGTACAGTGAGAGAACAAAGATTTCTTATTGTTGGTGGAGCCCTCACTGCCTTTCTGCAGCATGGATCTCGAAGCCAGGAGGTCTCTGCAAAGTCTCAGAGAGCAAAAGCCACTCAAGTGAATGTGTATTATCTAAGAGGTGTTCTGAGGTTGTATATGATACCAAGACCTGCCAATATTTCTAGCTCTCGTCTATCTTTTAAAAGGGCAGCAAGTGGTCCTGAATATATACTGATGAAAAATACGTCGGTTGACATTTTAAAATTCAGGCAGAATAGCTGTGCTATCATCTTAAATGATACAGAGTCTACAGGGCTTCTTTTAAATGCCATTGGAATTATACTTCCCAATGCCCTGTGAGTCAAAGTCAAGAAAAAAAAGCCACCAAAATTTTTATGCTAAACTAGCTCATGGCAGAAGGTCCCTTAAAGATAGGACTAAATCTCTGTGATGGGAAATCAAATTTTATTTAATCCCAGTGTCCCTGCGATCTCTTTTAGAATCCCCATTACCTCTTTTATAGGCACAGAAGGTCAACCTGATTCTTCTATCACCCAGCATCCAAGTCTTTGTTCCTAGAATAAAGTGATAAAACACATAGTGATGTTTCAAATTCCCTGATACCTATTTAGTATTTCTGTAATAATATTTGCACCCATTTTAAACTGGCATCCACTTCAGCAACCCAACATATTTTATTGTTCTCCTTTTCCAGAGAAGCAAAATAAAGTTTAGATGAATTAGAGAATTGAACCAAGAAAACAGCTATAACTGTAAACCCACTTCTTGCTTCACGCTGGAAATTTCTTCAGTGTTTGTTTGTGACCTTAATAAAAGAATAATATGTACTTCTAAAACCAGAGACCAAAGGATGTGCAAATTCCTCTTTTTTCTTGGGCATCTTTATAAATAACTGTTTAAAGAAATTCATATTGCATTACAAAGTCCCCAACAAGGCGTGGCATTAAAAGGTAAGCAATAGCATATATTTTGGAAAAAACATGCTGAACTGCTCACATTTTATAAAGGGGGCAGAAAGCTGTGATAACACCTCCAACTCAGCATCAGTGGGGGCTGGTAGGGCTTTTAGTAGATGAAGAAAGGTAATATATTATGCACAGATTCTAGGCATTTCTCAAGTTGTTGCTGGGAGTAAACATTTTAGAATACCGAAGAACTATTTTAAGAGGTACATGTTCCTTATAGAGCATGGGGATGTTGTAAGGTATTAGAAAAGAGTATCAACTAAAAACACTTTTCTAGGGCACTTCTTCACTAGCTGAGCTTCAACTTGGGAGTAGGGAGGCACTGATTTATTTCAAACGTGAAGTATTCTCCACAAATTTTTGTGAGGGCTATTTTGTTTAAGCACCTTAACATGTGAGTAAGGGAGAGGCAATCAACTAGTAACATGCTTTTTAAAGGCTGAGGTCCACACTCACAATAAAAAAACTGGGGAGTATTTTAGTGCCCCCAAAGAACTCGAAGAAAAAAGTGTCACTATCTTCCAGGCAGATAATTTATAATTCAAATATTAATATTGCCACAAATTAAGTTTTCAAGAATTTGTAAAACCTTCTCATTAACTTTTGAGATACTGAACTAGGTTTAGTGATTTCTGGGTCCTTTTTAGTAGTATTACATTTAGAACTATGAGTGGCAATGCCTGTAATTCAGTTAATTTTAACTAGATAAGTTTACCTAGACACAAAAACAATAATGACAGATTTCCAAGAATAAATCTGAACCATGCACTATATAGCAAATAATAATTCACAATGCAAAGTGAGAAGAGTACTAGAACTTTATAGGTCTCTCTTCTCAATGCTTACAATGATTTTAGTTACTTGTTTAGTGCCTAGCTTCTCTGAAAATCACTAAGCTACATCCTTACTGTCTCACTGCTATGATTTTGGTTCTTAACATTAAGTTGGTAAGGCCTGGTTTATGTATGGTTGCAAAATTGAAATAAGGTAGAGTAAAGCAAATGAAAAGACACAAGAGTCATTCCCCACTAAGCCCCCTGACAAAGACTTGCCCCCCTTCCCATACTTCACCACCACCTAATGTCTCACACTTACAGGACCACCATGGCAGGGCTGCATCTTCATAATTTTATCCTGTTTTCACAACTTCCTTCCTCTGCTTTCTTAAAATAAATAATAAAATAAATTAAGAATCCAAGTTCCTTAATACCCCAGAGATGAGCTAATTACTAAGAAAGAATAATTTAATAAAATCATGGATACTGGCTTTTTTTCAAGGAAGCACACTTCCTAAAAATAAATTGCCTTGGATGCTATACTTTAGTAGAGAAATCTGTCATTTTGGATATTCATGTTTACCATAATTACTTGTTACTTGTGATTTGTATATCCAGCAACTTTAGTAACCCACTGGCTATTCTGGAGACAATGGCTGTCTATGCAAAAGAAAACAAATGTGACATACAGCAAGTTATGTTTGAACTAAAAAAAAATAAAAAATTTGAAATTTCACTTTTTACATTCAAGATGTAGGTTTCTAAATTCTTTCGGGGGGGGAACAACAAACAAATAGTGTATCTGTTAATGCTACTCCTGAATTACATCATGGCAATAATCCCTTCGATGTGAGCTTTTGACTTAGCTTTTTGTGTCTATGTCCTAATTTCTCTACAATCCCGTTTCAGCTCTTCCATCTCCCTTACTGCCTGGCTCATGCAGCCATCGGTATTACCTCCACTCTAGATGAAAATATTGGCAGGTCATGCTTAATTGGGTGGAAACAAAGTTTGGTAATTTAAAACATAATTAATTAATTTTAAGTCTCCTTGAATTATCTTTGTGTATGTGTAGAGAGAGTATATCTAATAAAATACATAAATATAAATCTTAGTAAACATGTTCTTGAAAACATAATAAGATGAGTCATTATAAGGTCTCCCAAGAATTCAAGAATAAAGCTGAGAAGAAGAATTCCAGACTGTGGCCTTTATTTGGATTGATGCTTTCTCTGAATATTTATTGCTATCTAGATATGGCATTTTAAAATTTATTTTAACAGGACATGTGCTTTATCACTGAAAAATATCATTCAATAAAATATTTACATATTTCCACATAATGTTACTTCACAATAAACAGTGGTGGGCAAAAGTAAGTTTACAGTTGTTTGTATGAAAAATAATGCAATAATTTATAAATAATAATACCAGAATAAACTCTATGTCTGCATACTCACAATTGTAAACCCACTTGTGCCCAGCTCCATTGTTATATAACTGTCATCACAGTTACTAAGACACTCAAAAGCAATTTGGGCTGAAGCAGTGCTATCTTCAATAACATTTCTGTAGAGAGAGCAGTTATGTGTATGTCTCTTGTTTATATATTAAAATGGGGGGCGCGGGCAGAGAGAGAGAACACTATTTCATCCTTTGGCTATATAAATATAGTATAATAAGAAGCTTGTAAAATATACATGTTACATAAGGAAATGAAGCTTTTTAATTCTTCCTCATGTAATTGTCAACTGATTATTATTTCAGTGATTCAAACATTCAGGAAATATTAATATTTAAAAAATTACATTTTCTTACCTTCATTTCTTGAGATGAGACTTTTTAAAAAAAAAGTCACGAAATGTTGAAAAATTTGAAATGCAAAAGCAAAAAGGATGTGAATTTTCTCCAATTATTTCTCTCTTCCTCTACAACCCCTCTCTACCACCCCCATCACCAGCTCAGGTACAGGAAGAAAGAACTGAATGAGGACAGATGACACATCTTACAGAATCCTGGCAAGAACATTTAAATAGATTTCTAAATAACATTGAATCACTTAAAATACTTACAAGGACATTATTTTTCAATTTTCTATTCTTTTTGTTGCTTCTTTAACCTATATTGGAAATATTTAAAAAATCCAAGCAACTATGACAGGATAAATATATTATTTTCATTAACCAAGTTAGAGGCAACATATCTTCTTACGAAAATTTTCAATTAGTACTGCAATATGATAATATTACTCTTGCGTCTAAGTAATGCACTATCTATTGATTTGCCAAATTGAGTTTGACATTTGCCTTATTTGTCTTTTATATGTTCATAATAACTTCCTATTACGTTTGGGTCAAAGTATTATTTTTCAGGGTAGTTTTATGATGCTAACTGTAGTCATTTAGAATAAGAACAATAGAAAGAAAAGGAGATTATCTGTACCAATAAAGCTGATTAAATGTATAAGGGAAAATAAATTTTGAAATGACAGGCATTTCTACAAAATTTGCAGATAAATTCCGCTGCCCACTGTGTTAGGAGATTTAAAATGCACTGAGGTTTGTCACTATCATTGCAGACCGTGTTGCTTAGCTGGTAGCACACACTTAGGTTGTGAAATTTTATTATTCAATTCATGTTGTTTCACTGCATACATGTAGGGAAATGGAGAAATAGAAGATAATTTCCACATAATGAAATAAAGGATGAAACAGTGATGGAAATTGGATTTTAACTTCAAATATGCCTTCACACGAGGTTGTACAAAAAAGAACCATCATGCATATAGCAGGATAGATAGGAATGTGACTGGAGTGTGCAATGTGTTGTCTGATAATTTATCTTACCTTGGACCACCTCTTTATTCCTATGCTGCTCTCAGAGTTCAGGTCATTACTACCTGGGATACTTTAATAGCTTTTCAAATGATCTCATCTCCAGTCACTTCTTTTCATGTTTATTATGTTTTCCATTACCATTTAGTACCCTCCACCCAGAAATCCACACATGTGGTCCATGTACATGAGTCCTTTTTCCTTTTTTCTCAATCCCTCCACTTTGTGACTCAGTTCATTTTTCATTTACTGCAAGACTCAACAAACTGAGACACATCTATGTTCAAGGCTCATCTCAGCTGAAGAACTCAAAGGGCTTCCCTTTCCTACAACTCAGAATTGAAATCCTTCAGCTGAATCAAGTGTTTCAGTATCCCACAAATCTACTTGTTTATTGATATCACCCAATATTCAAGAACCTTACTTTTCAGGCAAATGGAGCTAATCGCTACTAAGTAATCATTCTTCTATTCATGATTGGAGTGACTATCTCTCCATCAAGAGATATGCAAGCCCTACCTATCACTTAGGGCCTATTTAAAGTGCCAACTCACATCTTAAGTGTTCCTAGAATTTATACCTTCTCTGGAAGCAAACTTTTCCTCCTGTAAACAGAACTAGAACTTTGCCTCTTGGTATTTGATAAAAGTACTTTCTTTCTTAAAATCCATTAGTCAAGAAATATTTATCAACTTGGAAATAAAGAACAAACTGACAGTGACCAGAGGGAAGAGGGGTGGGGGATAATGGAGGATAGAAGAGGAAGGGGCAAGAAAAGGAACACAGAGGACTCATGGGCAGAGACAGTGGGGCAGTATTGACTGTGGCTGTGGAGGGGACGGGATAGGGGAGAGCAATCGTGGAAAATGTCAGGACAACTGTAACTGAACAACAATAAAAACCAGAATATTTATTAAGTAACATTGTTCTATGTGTCAACAGAAACAAAAAACAAACTCACTTATGTAAAGAATCTAGCAAAATACATCTGATTTTATCAAGTACTCAGTCAAAAATATTTTCCTCCCATCTTCTTTGTGTATGGTTCATGACTGATTTATCACTGTTAATTTGCATAACATTTAATCTATTGTCTTCTATGTGTTTGTTGAACTAGCAGATGGTGGATTTTCTTAACTGTTTGTTCATTTTTTTAAAAAAACTGTCATATTAATCATAAAAATGTTGCTTACGTTCCATGAAAATGGAACATGATGAAATGAATGGACATTTTTGTAACTTTCATGGAAATAGACATTGGTACACTGTAATGCACAACTGGTAATACTCTCGCTTTCTAAGCTCAACGAACCATTTCAAATATTCATGATTATTCATCTTTCGCAGTAAAAAAAAGAAAAAATTAAGTGCATCCTCTTCTTTTCAAAAGAGAAATCTCAAAACTGAAAATGTTACAAGGATCTGATCATAGATATTTTTATTAGACTTAACAAAGTAGCAGATCTTTCATGTCTACATTCCAATTAGCTTTACATATAACTATAAATAAATTAAAACCATAATTACAAGGTGATATAAAAATTTTACCTTCAAAGAAATATTTACTCAAATAAAGGAATCAATGAATGACCAACTCTCATTCTTATACAGAACATATATAGCAAGTCAATATTCATATATATCTAATGATGTCAATACAATGAGTATACAAGTATAAAGAGATACATCATTGAAATATATTATGTATATAAAGACCACTGATACTCTTCCATATAGCTAAAACTATAATGGTTTACTGAACAGCATTCTAATAATTCAGTTAGAATCAACTACATGTTTGAAAGAAGGGTTCAAAGGCAATATAGGGAGGATGCAATTGTTTTCCCCAGTACTCAGCAGACACATTCTTAGGTTTATCATCTCCTAATCTATTTTGACAGTATTTTATAGAACATATGATATATTTAGTAATATTTTAGATGGTTTAAGTGATATATAAAATGTATTAACATATCTCACCTTCAATGAATTTATAAATCAGCACACACAGAGGAGATAATATTATAGATTATTTAGTGAAAGCTTACTTGGATTGTATAGCTAATCAGTTTTGTGAAAGTTCAGAAAACAATTTTGGAGGTTGTTCTGTGCAATCAACTAACTGAATCATTTGGAAGGCTTATAAATATTTACACATCGATGCTGAATTTTCAAGAACATGTTTACTAAGCTTTTTGTTTGTTTTCTTTTTGTTTTTCTAAAACTATCTACCCTATACTATCTACCTTATATCTCAAAGATAACTATATAATTCATAAAAATTAATAAAACATTATTATTTTTACTATTAATCATTTTCTACTCAAATATTAAAGAAAAAGTAAGCCAGACAGTTTCGGCTTCAGCTTGAAAAGTGCTTGGAAGTAATGACTCTTGGCTGCACCAGAAAATTGAGATTTTGGGGAAAACAGCTATCTGGAAATCCCAAGAAACAGATACACCCACAGTCAAGATGTACTTACTGGAACAGAAACTGATGGGAGGAATATTTAAGTAATAATTTTGATGAGTTCCTGGAGGATGAGTGTGGACTAGTCTTAGAGTAAGAAATTCCTGGGAGGAGCTGCTGTCTGGAAAAAGCCCTACAATTTATTTCAAAAAACTCCACCAACTTTTGATAAGAATTCCCTTTTGGCTCTGGTAGGGGAAGGAAATCGTAATCACTGTGAGATACGCCCATGGTATTCCCCATTGAAAAGGCCTGCTCTCCAGGGTAAAAAGACTTTGCCACAAACTTATCTTAAAGGAAAAAAAAAATTCCTCCCACCGCATCCCTCTCCAAACATTCTGTCACATATACTGGAGGAAAGTCAGCACTTTAAGGAAACAGATTGTGAAAAACTTCCACCAAGGAAGAAAAAGTAGGAAGTTGGGGGAAAATAGCAATGGCTCTTGATTAACGTTTGTGAAGATCAAAGACCCACAGCAAAAGGACTCTTATTTAAGAAGAGCTTCAAAACACAGACGCTTTCCAAGGAGTCTGGGAAATTCTTGGGAAAGCCCAAAGTCAAGAAAGGACACAAAAATAAGGGCATTAAAGGAATTCAAAGTTCCTGGCACCTGGAGTTACAGCTAACATTAAACATGGACCAACTAACCAGATTAAAATAAATCCTCATATCAAAAACCATTTATTTCAGTTTCTATTACCTGGTATATTGGGAATTCAACAACATAAAAGACATATCAAAAAGCAAGAAAAAATATATAACTCTGAAGAGCGACACAATAATCAGTGCCAGACTTAGATAATGAATTTTAGAGTTAGCAGATAAAAATGTAAAAAGTTGAGAAATATGTTAAAAGCTATATTGGTAATTGTTAATTGGTATATTGTTAAAAGCTATAAAATGTAAACAGTGGATAAGAACAGATGGATAATGGAAGCAGAGAAATAGAAACTAAATATGAAAAAGAAACATTAGAAATAAAAGACATTGTAACACAAATGAAGACTGCCTTTGAGGGACTCAGTAGTCTCAAAAAGTGAAAGAATCAGTGAGCTTAAAAACGGGCAGTAGAATTGTTCCAAACTCAAATGCAAAAAGAAGAATTAACATGAATTTTTATACCATCTTTTCCAAAATATAGAAGACAAAAACTCTTTTCAAATAATGTTATGATGCTAAAGTTTCCTGGATACCCAAATCAGACAAAGTCAGTTAAAAAAAAATGAAGACAACAGAACAAAAAAAGAAGAAAAATTCTAGGTCAATATCTGTCATGAACTTAATCACAAAAATCCTTAACAAAATATAAGCAAACCAAAAGCAAAAAATATAAAAATAATTATATGACATAACAAGGTGAATTGTATTAGAAGTGTGCAAGGCTAGTTCAACACCTGAAAATAAATCAATGCATCCACCATATCAACAACCATATCAACTGGAACAGAAAGAGCATTTGACAAACTTTAACACAAATTTAGGGTAAAAATGCTCAGAAAATTAGGAATGAAGGGGAGCCTCCTTAACTTGACAAAAAAACCTACAGCAAACCTACAGCTGATATCATACTTATTGATAAATGACTGAGTAGTATCCTCTTAATACTGAGAACAAGACAAGGATTCCTATCTCACCAAACTTACTGCACACAGTTCTGGAAATTCTAGTAACAGAAAATAAGAACAAATAAATAAGTAAAAACCATACTAAAGAAAGGGGGAAAAAACGTTTTATTTGCAGATGGCATGATTGTCTATGCAGAAAATTTTAAAAAGAAAATAGTAACAACAACAACAACAAAAAACCCCTGCTAATAGTAATGAGCTCAAATAAATTCCAGAATATAAAAGGAACACTGCAATCATTTCTATATACTTATAATAATATGCAGAAACTGAAATTAAAATGAAATGTTATTCATAATTGCTCCAAAAATAAAAACATATATATAAACTCAGTAAAACATGTACAATGTATGTAAGTGTAAATTATAAAATGTTAAAAAATGAATTAAAAATACCTAAGGAAAATAAACCATGTCCATATATTGAAAGATTCAACATAGTAAAGATGCAAAATTTTCTGGATTGATTAAAGATTTAATGCAATCTATACCAAAACCTCACAAGATTTGCATGTGTGTGTGTGCATGCTTATTTTACAATTTATATAGAAAGGCATAAAATCTGTTAAGTAGTTAAAACCAGAAAGAATAAAGTAGAAACAATCACTCTATTTGATACTAAAGCTTACTCTGTGTTTAGAGTAATCAAGACAGTATAGTTTTGGTGAAGGTTTAGTTATATAGATCTAAGTAAAAGACTATAACACAAAAGAAACAAACACAAATATACTTAGCTGATTTTTTCAAATGAACAAAAGTAATTCAATGAAGGAATGAAAGTCTTTTCAATAAATATTACTACGGTAATTGGATTTTCATAGGCAAAATAAATAAATACATAAACCTTATCCTAAATCTCATACTTCATATAAAAATATGCTCCAAATGTGTTACGAACGTAAATATAAAATATAAAACCATAAAACTTTCAGAAAAAAATAGTTGAACACACAATGCAATATACAGAACATGTATCACAGAAATCTACATTTCAAACCTATATGATGTTAACCAATGTCACCTCGGATAAATGTAATGGAAAAAAAAATCACTGGCATCTCTGACTAAGCCAATATTTCTCAGACTTAAAATTAAATCATGTTCTATAAAGTGAAAAAAATGATGAACTAAAGTAATTGAAATTATAAACTTTTACTTTATGGCATGTCATGTGAAGGGTTTGAAAAGACTGAGGAATTATGCACCAATAGCATATCTGACAAAAACTAGTATCTAGAATATGTAAAGAACTCTCAACACTCAACAGCTAAAAAAATTCAAATAGAAAATGAACAGAAATCAAGAACAGACATTTCACTAAAGAGGTTATACAGATGGCAAATAAGCAAATAAAAAGGTGTTCAACATCATTAGCCATTTGGGAAATGCAAATTAAAACTACAGAGGATATTGCCACATACCTTTCAGAATGGCCAAATAAAAAATAATGACAACACCAAATGCTACCTAGGATGCAGAGAAAATGGATTATTCATACACCGCTGGTGGGAATATAAAATATTACCGCCTGTAAATGTTACACTTTGGAAAACAGTTTGGCAGTTTCTGATAAAACTAAACATGCAGTTACAACATGACCCAGCAATTATACTTTTGGACATTTATTCCAGAAAAATTAAAGCTTACATTTACACAAAAAGGTGTGCATGCATGTTTTTAGCAGCTTTATACGTATTATCCAAAAAGTGTAATCAGCACAGATGTCCTTCAAAGGTTGAATATTAAAGGAACTATGGAATTACATACTGTGAAATTAGAGTGAGCAATAAAAAGGAATGGGCTATTGGTATATAAAATGTGGATGAATCTGCAGGGAATTATATTGAGTGAACAAATTACTCACCAAGACACCAGCTTCACTCAGGAGTTCAATGTTGACTCTCATCTTCAGGCCATAGTTTGAATATGAACATGCTTTAATCCATTAACTGACAGCACATGCGGAAGCAAGCTATAGAATTTAAAATTATGCTTGAAATTTCAATCTGCATTCATATGAATATTAACATTCATGTAAATAAAAAGTCAAATATTTTATAGAGCTTTTGCTACTCAAAGGATGGTCCTAGGATCAGCTGCACTGGCATTTATATTTGAGAGCTTACTAGAAATGCAGAACCTCAGTCCTCAAACTACTCAATCAATATCTTCATTTTGTGAGATCCCTCTCTGGACATTAACTTTTGAGACTCAGTGTTGTAGAATAATGGAAAGCTATATGATGGGTAATTGTGCATATAAATACAAAATCACTGTGGATAGGTAGTGTTCTTCCCTTTGTATATGGGGCCTGGACTACCATGTAAATGCCAAAACTGTGTACATAACAGAACACAATCAACAGAATGTAAAGGCAAACTACAAAATTGGAGAAAATATTTACAAATAATGTATCTTATAAGGTGTTAATATCCATAAAATATAAATAACTCCTACAACAAAAATTCAATTAATTGATTAAAAATGATCATATGACTTGAGTAGATATTTCTCCATAGATGATATGCAAATGATCAATAAGCACATGAAAAAACACTTAACCACAATTAGCCTTTAGGGAAATGAAAACTATAATGAGATATCACCTCATCACTATCAGAGTGGCTACTCTAAAACAAAACAAGCCAAAACCAAACAAACAAAAAAATATAACACAAGAAGTGCTAGTGAGGATGTGGAGTAATCGGAACCCTTGTGCACTGTTGATGGGATTGTAAAATGGTGCAGTTCACATGAAAAACAGTATGAAGGCTCCCCCCCAAAATTGAAAATATATCTATCATATGAAAAAGCTATTCTGAGTACATATCTAGAAGAACTCAAAATAGTATCTCAAACACATATTTGCATTACATGTCCATTGCAGCATTATTCAGAATAACCAAGCCATGAAAACAATGTATGTATCTATCAACAAATGAATAAAGAAAATGTGGTATATGAGGTCTGTCCAGAAAAACTTCAACCATTGTTAATATAATGAGAATGATTTGCACAATATCAATGTAACATGTCAGCAAAGGAGAATGTCAGACTGTAGTGTGTATGTGTGAACAATGGCAACTTCACTGTACTAGTCAGTGGGGGCAGCAGATGCTGTTGAGGGAGCATGTGCACTGTGTGGTCATTGCATTCAAAATGACTTACAGCACAGAGCAACTAGTCTGTATCAGATTTTGCATTAAGCTTGAACATTCCTTTGCAGAAACAATGTGGGAGATTCAGAAGACCTCAGCTATGGGCAACTAGTGATTGGCAGCTTCATCACAACAATGTATCCACTCATGGATCACATCTTATGCAGAGTTTTTGGTGACACATCAAATCACCCAGGTGACTCAGTCCCCTTACAACACAGATTTGGAGCCCTGCAACTTCTGGCTTTTCCCAAAACTGAAATCACCTTTGAATGAGAAGAGCTTTCAGACCATCCACGAGATTCAGGAAACTATGACAGGGCAGCTAATGAAGATTGAGAGAACTGTGTGGGGTTTCAAGTTGCCTACTCTGAAGGGGACTGAGGTACCATCGTCTTAGGTATAGTGTTTCTTGTATCTTGTATCCGCTTCAATAAATGTATCTATTTTTTGTAATGTATGGCTGGATACTTCCTGGACAAACCTCGAATATTGGGTTGGCCAAACATTTTGTTTAGCTTTTTTTCTGTACAATTGCTTATTATTATTATTCAAACTTAGTTGTCTTTAACTTCATTTGAAACAATTTTATTAGATTGCGGTATCTGTCATATCAGTGTGTATTTAAAAAACATCAAAATTGGAGAACTTTTTGTGTAGCCATTTTATATTGAAGATGGAAGTATTTTTTGCATATTATGTTTTATTACTTAAAGAAAGGTAAAAACAATTGAAACCCCTCCACCCTCCAAGGGGATTTGTGTAATATATGGAGAAAGTGACGTGACTGATCTAATGTGTCAAAAGAAGTTTGCAAAGTTTCTTAGTACTAATGGCATTTTGGCAAATAATTCTTTGCTGTGGGGCTGTCTCATGTATTGGAAGATGTTTGGCAGCACCCCTGGCCTCCACCCACTAGAAGCCAGTAGTTGGAGTTAGCTGACATACTCAAAATATCCAAATCAATAAAGACATTGATGAAAATCTAGAATGTGTCTTTTATTTTACAGAAAAATATTAAACAGATTTTTTGATTAATCCAATACATACAATAGAATATTACTCAGCCTTTTAAAGAAAAACATGTAATTTGTGACAGTGCAAGTGAATGAGAAGGACATTATGCTAAGTGAAATAAGCCAGTCGTGGAAGAACACAACTGCATTAGCTTCATATGTGGTATCTAAAGTAGGCAAGCTCATGGAAACAGAGTGTGGGATGATGGTTACCAGGGCCTCTGAAAGTGGAGAAAAGGGGAGTTGCTCTTCAGTTTCAATTATAGAAGATAAACAAAGTTCTGAAGATTTTTTTTTACAATATGAATATATGTAACAGTACTAAACTACACTTAAAACTGGTTAATTTGGTAAATGTTATGTTATGTATTTTTTAACACAACTTACAAATAATCATCTCAGAAAAACTTTGCAAACATTTGTTATGCAAATAAAGTGGAACAAAAACAAAAAGGAAACAAACAGCAAATAATCTCTAGAATCCAGTTCCAAACAATCTCTCCTGTCTTATATTCAATATTTATGCATTTAGTCAATATTTTATGCATCAATATGCAATCACACTGAATTTTTCAATTTTAAAAGACATGGTGAATCTCATCACAACTATATTTTACTCCTGTCACCATCTCTTACCACAATATAGTATAAATCATTGTGTCTGAATAAGTATTCCTACTGCTTACAGCTGAGACCATATCTTGTTAATCATCACACACCTCACGTTTAGCCCCAATTATAGAATATACTAGGTTTTCAATGCTAATTAAATAAATGAAAACACTACTACTTCTGAACTTTCAACCAAGCATGTCTTTATTTAAAATATACATGCCATGCACATACCACCCCCTGCATTTTTTTACCCAACAGTTTACTTTGTAATAGTTCAATAAGTTTGATCTTCTTCCTCAATGATTTTGACCCCTAGAATTTCTCATTTTCCATCCTTTTTCTGTCCTTGTGACATTAATGACAAGCTGACTGATATTACTATCTATATATTTATTTTTGTATACCCTCTCTTTAAAATGAAATGGTGGGAAAATATCCATTATAAGTTTTTGTTTATCTTGGCTTTTAGAATACTCTGAGCCAATTAGTTTATGACATATGTTGATTTTGATTTAGAATTTGCTTAGTCAAGTTTTTAATTGATTAATTAATTGACTCATTGATTGAAGAAATAGTTCTCTGTTATAATATAGTACATGTCTGGGTATTGTTTATTATAATTTGGAAAAAATAATTGAAATTGTCTATTCATGGCTTCACTGAAACTCTGCTCTCATTTAGAGTCCTGGTTATCATGGCCATCATATATTTATTTAGGCTTTTACAAAGTAAAGAAGCATTGCTCAAGATGCCATTTTCCAAACAGTCCCTGACACTTCATTCCTTGTTATTGGACTGTTTTCACAAGGGACACCCAAGTAAGCAATTATGGACTATTTCCAGTAATACAAACAACAGAGTATGATAACTCTATTGTTCCCCAGTTCCAGAAGCTAAAGATATGTATTCAATAAAATGATCAAATAAGGATAAAAAAATCAAATTATTGGGAGGAAATATCAAAGCTAAAAATGTTCAATAGTGTAACAGCATTTACATAAGAACTAGAGTTGGATTGATAAATTAAATTTATAGCTTTGCCCTTTCCTTATTTTTTCCATGGTTAATTCTTGTCAATATTGAATTATGTCAGCTATTGTGCTTAATTAATGTGAGGATAAGCTCATTATTGTTTCTGTGGAATAAACCCAGTTAGAATGGTAATTTTCTGACATGAGTTTAACATATGCTGATTATAATAGCATTTCCATAATTGGTTTTTAAAATCATTGATAATATTTTTTAATATTTAATTATGAGTTACTTTTTGAATTATGAGAAAATTCACTCATAAAAAAGCAGAAATCTTACCTCCTGTATAAAAGTTAGATTTCCTTATTTTCTTAACTAAAATTATCATCAGAGACAGCACCTGCACTTTATTATAATCCTTGCTATTCAAAATATGGTTTGTGGACTAGTGATAGAAGTATTAATTGGAAGCTTTTTTAAAATTACTAACTTCGGTTGTTAACCTACCCTGATGAATTCTAACAATGTCTACACATGATTAGTATTTATGATTAATTTTGAAAGTACTTCTTTGTCATTATCACCATCATAATCATCATCATCATCCCTCACATTGGTACCTTAAAGTTTCTGTGTGCTTTGGATAGTGTTTATTATTCTTTTTTGTTTTTTTTGTTTGTTTGTTTGTTTTGCATCAATTGTATCATTCAATATGTTCCAAAGGGTATATAATGTGTATCATTTATATGATAAAATGGTATCTAACTCCTAAATGTCAATTATTTCAGTATTTTTTAAATAAGTAGATATTACCTATTCCCTGGATCACTGTTTCTCCAACTGAAAGTACATGTAACATGGAGAGTTTGTTAAAATGCAGATATTGGGTCAGTATGTCTGGGATAGGCCTGAGATCCTGATTCACTATAATCAACTTGATATTAGTTACAAAATCAATTCCCCCACCCACTGCAGAATAGAATTATTTCAGGGCTCAGTGTTAACCTCTAGATAGATTGGAAATTTAGCACTGCACTAAACTAATCAGACTAGTTAAGAAGTAATCCTCATTGAATTCATGAGTAAGTTCAATCTCTGCTTCCATAATCACTTTATACATGAGTTTATTGAGAAAGTACTGAAATGTCTATTTAAAAAATGGCATAATTATTGATGGTATCTTTTGCATAGAATACAATAATTTATCATTTAGTTTAGCACAAGGATTCTCATGCTATGATGATTTTGAAAGATTCATCCACACATCTCTTCCTCTGATCAAGTTGTTACTAATTCTCTAATCTTGTAATATTCATATTCATGATCACATGGCAAAATTATTATCCACTATCCACAAGAATACACTAAATAGCTACACACCTGGCCCTTTTTATAGTTATGCTAAATGACAATGCAATACACTGCTTTAAGTTCTGCTGACTAGGAGGATGCTCTCTGCTGTTATATTTAAGAACCACACCTGAAAGTGACTGTATTAATTTTGGCAATCTACTTCTGACTGGCACCAGAAGACTGGGCAAACCCATGTATGTTGGGCAAAATAATGGCCCTCAAAATATGTCTACATGCTAATACCCAGAACAATGGAATATTTTGTTGTTACCTTGCAAGGGAGAATTAAAGTTGCAGATAGAAGTATAGCTGTTAATCAGCTGTCTTTGAGGCTAATAAATATTCTGATTGTCCAAGTTGTCTCAACATAATCATAACAGTTCTTTGAAGAGAAAGAATGAGACAGCGAGGTCAGAGGCAGCACGATTTGGAGATATTAGGTTGCTCTTCTGGCTTTGAGGATGGAGCAAGGGACAGTGAGCCAAGGAATTTAGGCAACCTCTGGCACCTGAAAAAGGCAAAGAAACACATTCTTGCCCCCTCCTCCAGAACAAATGCAGCCTTGCTGAACATCCTGATTTCTAGTCCAGTGACAATCGTATGGGTCTTCCGAACTCCAGAACTGTAAGATAATAAATTTGAGTTGTCTCAGGCCAATAAGCAATTAAAAACTAATAGACCATCTTTATTCCCTTTGCTTACTGATCATAGCAAACTTCCTAAGAGATACAAGAATATATTGAGGAAGAAAGGCAATGAAGCATAAATGATTACTACAGAAATATGAGAAACCTGCTAATGCAACTTACTTGGGTTTTCATAACTATTCAGGTCTCATATCAAATATACCTTTTCCTCTTTATGATTGAGCACTGCTATTTTCACTGAAATTTATGACTTTGTGGGTTATGAAAGATCCATTTAATAAAAAGCAAATCAAGGGTACTGGTTACTTGTTATGCTATGGTTAGTAATCAGATTCTACCAATGTCTAATAGCAAAACAAAATATTTTCTCAAGAAATTACATATAATTTCAAGAGAAGGATGTAATTTGTTCAGCATACTCAGTTTTTCTGCTGAATTTCTCTTATTAGGACTTTTCAGAACTCCATATAACAAGTGAATTGCTACTGCAGCAGAGCAGTAGAAAGAAGCCTAAGAGAAACCATTATACAACATTTGGACATTTTAAAGCCAGCCATTTTACCCAGCATCCTGGATTTCACAATAAGTCTAGTTTTCCTCATTCTTGAGAAAGAAACTAGGAATTAGGGAGTACATATGGCGGGTAAAGGGGTCTCATAAGACTCCATTCCTATACACCTACATAGAATATTATCCAATATACTGAGAGAAGGATGGCACAGGCCACTTACAAAGCTCATTATATGTTTTTAAATTAAATTTATTTACCCTAGTCATATTTGTACATGATCACCAATACAATAAAACTGTTATATTATGTCCAGTTAAAACTGGACATAATATAACAGCAATACAATTTTAGCTACATAGGCACAAAATAATATTTGTTCATCTTTAATGAAGAGCCTGCACACCCAGTGGACAGTTACAGACCACATCAGAGCATTGCCACTGTGCCACTGCAGATGATCCTCCAGAGAGGACTTTGGTGGTCATAGTCAGTCCTTGCAGTTGACTGGCCAGGCAAATCCTTCCAATTGATCTGCCAATAGCAACCAAAGCTCAACTATAAAAGGAGGGTGTACTCAGCCTACATGAAGGGCTCACCTTGAGTAGCCAGCTTGGATTATAGGGGAACTTGTGTCATTGGACCCTATAAGACACCTACTACATTAAGCTAACTACCAAGACAGAGAGTCATAGCAGGTATACCCAATACATAGAAACAAACACAGGGAGGCTGCCAAAATGAGGAGACGAAGAAACATGGCCCATAAGAAAGAACAATTCAAAACTCTAGAAAAAAAAACTAAACGAAGTAGAGATAAACAATATATCACACACAGAGTTCAAAACACTGGTTGTTAGGATGCTCAAGGAACTTAGTGAGGACCTCAAAAGCATAAAAAATATCATCAGAAGTGAAATATTTACTAATTGAAATAAAGAACTATTTACAGAGAAACAACAGTAGAGTGGATGAAGCTGAAAATCAAATCAATGATTTGGAATATAAGAAAGCAAAGAAGTAACCAGAACAAGAAGAACAAAGAATTCAAGAAAATGAGGATAGTGTAAGGATCCTATGGGACAATTTTAAGTGTTCCAACATTCACATTATAGGAGTGCAAGAAGGAGAAGAGAAAGAACAAGACAATGGAAATCTATTTGAAAAAATAATGAAAGAAAACTTCCTTAATTTGGTGAAAGAAATACACATGAGATTCCAGGAAGCATAGAGAGTCCCAATTATGATGGATGCAAAGGGGCCCACTCTAAGACACCTCATAATCAAAATGTCAAAGGCTAGAGATAGATAATTTTAAAAGCAGAAAGAGAAAAGCAGTTAGTTATCTACAGGGGAGTTCACATAAGACTGTCAGCTGACTTCTCAAAAGAAACTTTGCAGGCTAGAAGGGACTGGCAAAAAATATTCAAAGTCATGAAAAGCAGGGACCTACAGCCAAGATTGCTCTATCCAGCAAAGCTGTCATTGAGAATCAAAAGGAAGATAAAAAGCTTTTAAAAACTAAAAGAGTTCATTATCACCAAGCAAAAAAAAAAAAGCAACTAAAAAAGTGAATCATCACCAAACCATTATTATATGAAATGTAAAAGGGACTTATTTTTAAAAAGATCAAAACTATGAACAATGAAATAGCAATAAACACATATCTATCAATAACTGAATCTAAACAACAACCTAAACAAACAAGAAGAACAGAGACATAATCATGGATGCGGAGAGCATTTTGATGGTGACCTGATAGGAGGGTGTGTGAGGGAATGGGTTAAGAGGTGAGGAGATTAAGAAGTACAAATTGGTATTACAGAATAGCCATGGAGATGTAAAGTACAGTACAGGAAATGGAGTAGCCAAAGAACTTATATGCATGACACATGGACATGAACAATGGTGTGGGGTTGGCCTGAGGAAGTGAGTAATACTGAATGGAGGGGGCCAAAGGGAAAAGAATTGGGACAGCTGTAATTAGGATAGTTGTTATATAACCGATAACATACAATTTAAAAAAAATAGACATAAACAAATTTTAGTTTCTGTTTTAGAAACATCTGCACAATGAAAATAAATATACATATATTCTGGCTATCTAAACATTTCTCCAATTAGAATAACATGTTTAAAAACAAATGAGTTAGGTATTTTATAAACATAGCGAGCTTATATCAGAAAGCTAATCAAAATACTTTATATAAATAGAGACTAAGTGGAAAAAGGAAGTAAAATTTTATAAACTATTTTGATAATCTCCTAGGATGCATTGTAGGATTTTAAAAAAGGGTAAATTATACTTTAAAACCACCTGATATGTTTTTGAGCACTAGAGTGAGAATGATAGATTATACATTGTGAGTATGTGGATATAATTTTACAAACATGTATACTGCTTTGAAATTAGACTCCTTTTGCTTTACGTAGGCATTCTACATCTACAATGTATTGTCTACTTTTGAATAAAAAACTTCAGTGTCGCCCTGGCTGGTATAGCTCAGTGGATTGAGCGCGGGCCTGCGAGCCAAACGCTCGCAGTTCGATCCCCAGTCAGGGCACATGCCTGGGTTGCAGGCCAGTTCCCAGCAGGGAATGCATGAGAGGCAACCATACATTGATATTTCTCTCCCTCTCTCCTTCCCTTCCCCTCTAAAAATAAATAAATAAAATCTTAAAAAAAAACAAACAAAAAAAAAACTTCAGTGTCAAGACTGCCTTTCTTAGATATTCATCATGACATGGAAAAAATGGAATAGCCTGAAAAAATTATACATACTAATAATACATACTCTTAATTATTAAAGAATTTAATAGTTGATAAATATTGAATTTTTGTTTTTAACCTATTATCAATTTGTTATATCCTTATCAAAAGCTTCCAATTACTGTTTGCTTATTTATAAAGATATAAACCAATAGTCCTTGAAAAACAGCATTTATTTATTTCACAGCTCAGCCATCTCTAACCTTGAAGTTATATAGTTGGACAAAAATCTGTATGTTTTTTCCATAAAATAAAAGATATATTTTTCATGTTCACCAATAATTTTATTGATTTGGATATTTTGAGTATATTGGCTATCTCCCATGTGATACATGTTGATTATTCTCAATTAATGTTTCCATGTGATAGCTATCAACTTCAGCTGTTCTACAGGATCATAAAGCATTATTCAGTGAGAAATCTCCAGCACAGAACTTTGCAAACTACTTTTGACACAATCAATAATTCATAACACCTTCTCCATAAACTGCACAAATATTTTCTCACATTTTAGTTGCATTTTTGAAATAATAAATAATATTTCTTAAAATAATAAAGCATAATATAGCAAAAATGTTGATTTTCTTCCATTTTTAATATTAAAATGCCTACACAAAAGTTCAACAATTTTGATAAGTTTTTTTTATTACATGCTGATATTACAGCTGTCACAACACAGTCTAATAAAATTGTTTTTGAAGGAAGCTAAAGACAACTAAATGCTACTAGAGACATCTTACAGAAGAATCCAATGAACTTTTTGGCCAACTCAATATTTGGTCAACTTAGCACAAATTATAATAATGATTAGATCCTTTGAAAGTTTAAATAAAGTGCATAGACCAGTGTGGCTCAGTTGGCTGGACATTTCCACAAAGTGAAAGCCATTGGTTGGATTTTGGGTCAGGGCATATGCCTGGGAAGCAGGTTTGGTTCCTGGTCGGGACACATACAAGAGGCAACTGCTTGATGTTTCTCTCACATATCCATCTTTCTTTTCCTCTCTTTCTCCTTCCTTTCTCCTCTTTCTAAAAATAAATAAATATTTTTAAAAATTTTAAATAAAGAACAATTTTGAAAATTTTCTATAACTGAAAAGAGGTTAGCTACTATAATTCAAAGAAAGATTTAGCAGACTGAAACACTAGAAAAAAGAACATTTATGCAAATAATTACCAACAATTTAATTATGCTAGTTTAATTAATAGTTTAATGTAAAATATGGCCATGGTATAAAGAATGGTGGAATTCAATGAAAAAACGTGAAAAAAAAAAGAATCAATGGTAATTCCTTGGTTTAGAAAGAAAATATGAAACAGTGAACAGGTGATGTTAAAGGTAAAACTGCCCCTGTGACTCAGTTTGTTGGGTGTCATTCCACAAAACAAAAGGTCACCAGTTTGATTCCTGGTCAGGGCACATGTCTGGGTTATGGGTTTGGCTCTGGTTTGGTGCATGTGGAAGGCAACCTGCTAAAGTTTTTCTCTTGCATTGATGTTTCTTTCTCTCCTCCTTCTTCTTTACCCTCTTCAAAATAAAACATTAATTAATTAATTAATTAATTAAAGAAAAGATATAACCAAAATTTTTAATTAAAATTTTCTTGCCTTTCCTCTATAGGAGATTTTGGCAAAGAACAGTCTTATATAGATGACAGCAGGCTGGACATGAAGAGATTACAGCTCACACAAAGCAACTACAGTTAAATCTCTTTAAATTTAAGACATTAGATAAGTACACAATAATTTAGATATAATCAACATCAAAGAAGATACCAAAAGAGATAATGAATATGTGACAATGTACTCCACATTTAATGGAGTCATAGGAATGCAAAATGTAACCAGGAGGCACCACTGAATCCCCACCAGAACATTAATTTGAAAGAATATATGCACCCCTAATATTAACTGTGGTATTACTTAGAGTAGCCAAAATCTGGAAACATACTCAGTTCCCATCATTAGATGAGTGGATAAAAAATTGGTACAAATGTACCAACGTACACAGTGGAAAACTACTCAGCAATAAAACAATTAAATTAAGTAAATAAAATAAAATATAATAAAATGATAAAACAAGAAAGAAAAAAAGGATATCTTACCTTTTGTGACAGCATGGATAGAATTGGAGGTTATTTTAAGCCAGTCAGGGAAAGACAAATACCATATGATATCACTTATTTAAGTGGAATCTAATGAACAAAATAAACTAATGAACAAAACAGAAACAAAAGCATGCCTGGAACAGACTGACAGCTGTCTGAGGAGAGGGCTGTTGGGCAGCTGGATGAAAGAAGGTGAAGGGATTAACCAAAGAACACAGATGCATAAACAATGGACACAGACAGCAGTGTGGTGATAGCCACAGCGAAAGGGAGGTGGGGATAGGTAGAGGTAGGCAAAGGGACAGGAGTGGGGGAAATAGGGACACAAAGAGACTTTGCTTGGGGGGATGGGTGCACGATGCAGTGTGCAGATGATGTTTTGTTGAGTTGCACACTTGAAACATGTATGGTTTTGTGAACCAATGTCGCCCCAGTAAATTCAATGAAAAATAATAAATTAAAAGAACAGTACAAAGTATTGGAGAAGTTTTGGATTACCTGGAATGCTCGTACATGGCTAGAAGTGTAAATTATATAATCACCTTAGAAAACTTTGTCAATAAAGTTAGACATATACACACAGTGCCCAGACATTTCTTTCTTAGAAATATACTTGCACAGTATTAGTTTGCCAGGTAGGGCTGCCAAAAACAAAATACCACAGACTAGGCTTAAAAGGCATAAAAATTTATTTTTCTCACAGTAGTAGAGCCTAGAAATCCAAGATTTCTAATAGAGTTTATTTTTAGTAGAGGTTTATTAGAGGTGTTTTGTTGTTGTTTGTTTGTTAGTTTTTTCCTGAAATCCATGAGGAGGGATCTCAGCTTGACTTGTATGGCCATCTTCTTATTATGTCTTTACTATTTTTTCCCTCTTTCTGTGTCTTTGTCGGTAGTTTTCTTCTTATAAACACATTAGATGGATTAGGACTCACACATGTGACCTTATTTTAACCAAATAATCTCTTTAAAGACTGTATCTCCAAATATTCACATTTTGAGGTTCTAAAGGTTAGGACTTCTACACATGAATTTTTGGGTAGGGGAAAAATAATTCAGCCCATATCAAGACTCAATAGAAATGCATATATACAACATCATTCAGAATGTGTATTATTCACATATCCAAAATATGATCTACCCAAATAAGCATAACAAACAGAATGAATAAGTACATTTTGATGCATTTACACAATGAACTACAGCATTTAGAACATATAGGTAAATCCGACAAACAGAAAGAGGCAGATATAAAAGAACACGCGCTGTATGATCTCACTGAGGTAAAGTACAAGAATAAGTAAAGCTGATCTATAATGTTAGAACTCAGGATAGGAATTATTTCTGGTTGTGGTGCTGGGGGAAGCGATTGTGACTGGAGGTAGGATCGGGGCACTTTTGAGGTGTCAGCAATATGCTCATGTTTTGTTGTTTTAATCTACGTATACATAGTTTGTGAAAATACATCAGGGGGTTCACTTAACAATCCAGTACATTATGGAACACATTTTATATTATAGCATTAAAAAAAGAAATGAAACCACTGGCTGACTAAAACCGCTATTGTTGATTTTAATAATAGGACATATTATTTTGAAATATTTTAGGGAAGATTAAGGTACTGAATTCCTAGTTTCTCCACCTTACCGATTTTTTATAGTAACTGCTTTTGAAGCTCTCGTTCAAACTTAGAATTCTATCTTCTTATTAATATAGAGATTTAATTGTTGAATTGAAGTAGAAATTACCTTCAAACATTTGACTAAATGTAGGATACATTTTCCTACTGTGAAGATAACAATCTATTTCCTACTTTGTCACTGAAATATTTGTTTTTCATAAAATTAAGGTTAATTACAGGATAATCTTTTTGATATTAATTTTGACAGACTGGTTGTATATGCTTCCAGACAAAATTTATTTATTTGAAAATAATTAAGATGCCAAATATTTTTTAATATTATCATTTAATAGTCTTAAGTAAAGAATGTCCACTTACTGATAATATTGAAACTCAGGAAATGTTTTTTCTAATAATGTATATTCTTAGGTGATAGGAAACCTTGGAACTGTTCCCAAAAACACATGGAAGAAAGACAAATGCTAATTAAATATGGCTCAGAACCATCCCCAAGGCCAGATAAAAAGAAAAGCATGCAGTGAGTTGCCAAGGATTATTAGTGTCATTGAAAGAGGAATAATGGTAATTTGAAGTTAATGATTGGCATAATTAAATCAACTGAAAATAATGGTGGACTGTTGGGTAGGGTCAGAGAATCAGAATATTTACAATCAGTCAAATCCCAAGGGAATATGAAACAAAATGTAAACCATGCAAGTGTGTAGGCAAATATCAAAGTCTTCAAGTGTGTGCGTGTATATATATATATATATATATATATATATATATATATATATATATATAGAGAGAGAGAGAGAGAGAGAGAGAGAGAGAATGATTTCTGCAGCAAAGAAGAAATAGGAAATTATTACTTTTGGGGTGCCTTATGTATTACACACAAAACAAAATAAAATGGCTATACTGAGCATTTTGCTTTCAGTGACCATTCAGTTACATTTTACATCAAAACCTCCTGTAAAAGTCATATCTGTGTCAGAAAACAAGAAAAAGTAATAGGAAGAACGATGAACGGAAGTCACCCTTAAGCAGCAGTTGCCTGATATTGCTAAACTTGCCTTCCAGAAATATACATAAAATACAATTTATGTAGGATCCATCAAGATTATTGTGTTTGGAGACAAGTGGAAAGAAGAATGTGAAGTATATTTAATAGCTTTCTTGTTCTAAATGCAAGCACAGGTTTAAGTGTTTTATACTTCCTTTGAGTGGTCATGCAGTAACCTTTTCAAACTTTATGACAAACAGCCTCACAGTTGGGCAATAATGTTGCCATGTGTAAAATGCCGAAACACTTAAAAAACAAAACCTATTTCTCATATTTCAAATCCTAATTTTTTTCTTACCTTTTAACTTTAGTTTACAGTTTACATGTTAAAGCAGTTTTTATGAAGGATAAAATAGAAGTATAAATACTTGCAATGGTTTAAAAAACTGTGCACACTATTAAGATATTTGAGATGAGGAAAAGGACATATAGTCTGACAGATGTACATCTTAAACATCTTTCATTTATTTTATTCTTGAAGCACACCATTTGTCCTTGGAAAGATCATTTAAACTTTCTAACATAATTTTATCACTATGCATTAGCTCCATGTTACTAATAAGCAACTTAGAAATGATATGAAGAATAAACATTGAAGGATACAAAAGTTAGTGGAAAAAATTTGTTGTTTGAGTAACAGCCATAATACTAAGGAGTTGTTTCAATGACTTCAACTCGGACCAATTCAAAATTTAGCTTCACTTGTGACATACTAAGACATTAAATTTATTCAATGTTTCTCTTAAAGATAAACGAATAAATATCTCTTGTTAGTAACATATTTTCTCTTACTGTCAGTAGCCAAGGTTATTAAAAATAGCTTTTACTACATCATGAGAAAAAATACGCTCATTATACTCTATTCATTATTCCCAGTGCTCAGCCTTATTACTTAAACACCAGTGGGTCACATGCAGATTCCATTGTCCTGAAGAGGCTGTGCAAGATCCAAATGACCATTGGCACATGCTCTTCGTCTGTTGTAGTGCTGAAGAGCACGGTAGTCTTTAGCACTGGTTAACTATTTACTGCTGCGGTGTATTACATTACCTTTGCTTAGAAAGTGATTGATTAGAATGTAGGAAGTCGTGAAAAATGTTTTAAGGGACAATTGAAAAAAATACTTTCTCCTATATATGAATGTATGAATCCCCTCATTTATTGTTAACAAACATTAATAAGCACTTTCAAAATGCCATCCCCCTGTATATTTGCTTAGACTCACTAGCAAATATATTGGCCAATATCCTTCTGTTCAGTTCTATATCCTAATTAAAGAAGACATAAATAAAAGAAATTACATAGTACATTGGCTGTTGATTGACGTTATATTTTAAAGAAAGGTAGAGAATTTAAAGGGGAACAGAAAATGTAAGCGGAAAGTTGCCATTTTAAACAAGATAATCAGAGAAGCCTCAGTGGCAGTGTATCTTTGAGCTGACTTGCTATTACCAATGCAAATACCAGAGAAAGAAATATTCTATTGTATAGGAGTGAATAAGCAATACAAATATTCTAAAATAATAGCACACCTGCTGTATTCCAGGTAAAGCAAACTAGTGCAGCTGGAACAGGAGGATGGCAGAAAATGAGGTGTTCACGTAATGGGGGCTTGTCCACAAAGGCCCTGGAAAGGTATTGTGATAGGTAATTTTATGTGTCAATTTGAAAGAGTGTCGATGTGCCCAGATATTTGGTTAACATTATTTCTAGTTATATCTGTGAAGGTATTTCCAGATGAAAGCAGATCGCCTTCCCCAGTGTGGATGAGTAAATAGGAAAAAAAGGCAGAGGAAAGGGGAATTCTTTCTCTCTGCCCGACTGAATGTAGACATCAGTCTTCTGCCCTCAGCTTGGAACATACTCGTAATATTGGCTTTCTGGTTCTCAGACCTTCAAATAAGGACTAGAACTTCACCCCGGTTTCTTGGGTCTCCAGCTTCCACATGGCAGATTATAGTATTTTTCAGCCTCTATAATCACAAGAGCCAATTTCTTATAAGATATATTTTATATATACACATATAATATATATCTTATATATATCATATAAGATCATATAAGATGTATAAGATCATGTAATATATAAGATCATATGTGTGTGTGTGCACGTGTGTGTGTGTGTATATTACTAGTTCTGTTTCTCTGAAGAACCCTAACACAGGCACTGTAAGAACTTCAACTTTCATTCTCAGAAAAATGGGAAAACACTGCGGATTTAGGAACCATCATAAATCTTTTACTTTAGTTGTTTTTTAGAGAATAAAAGAAAAGCAATGTAACAACTGATGCTGGATATGATAGTAGCTTGGGTACAATGAGATACTAGCAGAGATGGTGAGAAGTGGTTGGTTTCTTGACATATCGTAGATAAAAAAACTTCCTCCTGCAATGGATATGAGCTGTGACAGAAAATCAGTGGTCAAAAATTATACCACGTTTTTGACATCAGTAATTGGAAGAATGCAATTGCCATTATCTTGGATAGGAAGACTGTGGTTGTAGCAACCCCACACTAGACTCTATCCAATTTTCATGAGTTTTTCAGAGTAACATGATTCAGATGAAAAAAGGGACTTTGAGATATCACTAGATTTCAAACTAATGTCATAGTACTAAGGCGTTTATTTTTATTTCTATACAAATTATTTTATTGCAAAGAAAATTAAAAAAAATAAAGAAAGATAAAGCAGATGAGCGAGATAGAAACTTCAATGATGCATTTAGGGAAATCAGACCTAATCCTTCCCTTACCAACTATGAAAATGCTGCATGTATTTTTAGACCATGTTAGTTTGCAGAATAAGCAGGAAATAAGTTAGTGCAATTCTACCACAACAAGCATAAAGCAAATAGTTTTTGAAAGAGTGGTTTTCAGATTGCTTCCTAGAATCCCAGGTTTCTGAGAGATCAAGGTGTGCCGGTAACATAACTTCAATTTTGCAGAACATAACTTCAATTTTGCTGTTTTTTAAAATGTATTAACAGCCTGTAATTAAATTTATATACAAAAAAGATAATTTCTGTTTTGTCTTTAACTCTAAAAATCACTCTTACAGAGGAAGATCTTTTATTTTACTGCACTGAAAATGTGGACTTATTTATTTTCTCTGACATTATTATAGATTTTGAATTGAAAATAAAGAGGAATACAACAGTGTTGATAAGAGGAAATACTAGCATGGATGTGAAATATGCATAATACTGTATTTGACTACTTTGGTTATAGAAGATACCTAAAACCCAGCAATAATTATGTTTCTCTTCTTACAGAAGAAATAACAATTGTGTGTCAATATTGTGAAATGTAATTATAATTGTTTTGGTTTTAACTCATTTATAAAGTATTTGAATTTGAAATTTCCCGACTAAGAACCTTGAAATACTTCTTCTAGTATACATGGTATTTGCTTCTTAGGAACCTTGACTATTATTACTGAAAATGTAAGTGCATGTACTCCTCTATGTCCAATGGCCTCACATACATGTATTTGTTCATTTCATTTTTTTAACTTTTTTTTATTTTAATTGTTATTCAAGTTCAGTTTTCTGTCCACAAACCATGAGATAACTTTCAATTTAAAAAAAGGGTTTTCAAAGGAAAAAAGCTAATGTTTATTGAGTGCTGTAAAATAAAATATAAATAAAATTTAATTAGTTTAAATTTCAAATTTTATATAGTTTTAAATTATATAAAGCTCATTATTCACAGGGTTTCTTTTGAAATGAAGTCAAAGATTCACCGGTATAGAATATCTCCATAAAATGTTATTTGTATATTCTGATCTGGTGACTTTAGATTATTTTATTCAAATGAAAGATGAAAAAATCTTATGTTCATAGCAGCATTATTTACAATAGCCAAGTGCTGGAAACAGCTTAAAAGTCCATCGATAAATGAGTGGATCAAAAAACTGTGGTTCATTTACACAATGGAATACTACACAACAGAAAGAAAGAAGGAGCTCCTACCCTTCATGTCAGCATGGATGGAACTGGAAAGCATTATGCTAAGTGAAATAAGCCAAGTGGTGAAAGACAAATACAACATGATCTCACCTTTATGTGGAACTAATCAACAAAAGAAACAAACTAGCAAAAAAGAACCAGAGAAACAAAGGACAAAATAAAGGACAAACTGACAAGGACCAGAGGGGAGAGGGGAAGTGGGTAACAGGGAAGGAACGGGGACATGTGCAAAGGACACGTGGATGAGGACAATGAAGAAGGAATATTCTTTGGGAGTGGGGGTTGGATGGGGCAAGGGAGAGCAAAAGGGGGCAAATTGTGGACAACTCTAACTGAACAACCGTAAAAAATAGCTTTAAAAAAAAGAGACAAAAACTCATAGATAAATTAATGGAAGTGTTCTATTGACTTGTATGAGAGGCAAAAAATGGTTTGTTTCGGATCAACTAATTTTTTATTTTTTAAAAATGTTTTTGATTGTTGAAACTATTACAGGTGTTCCCCAATCCTATACCACATTGTTGTCTGTGTCCATGAGCTATGCATATATACGTATATGTCCTCTGGCTAATCTTTTTCAGTTCCTCCCACCCTGCTCCCCTCTGAAATCTGTCAATCCACTCCACATGTCCAGTTCTCCAGTTTTATTTTTTTTTATTAGATTCCATGTGAATGAGATTATATAGTATTTGTCTTCCTCTGACTGGTTCATTTCACTTAGCATAATAACTTCCAAGTCCATCTGTGCTGTCACAAAGGGTAAGAGTTCCTTCTTTTTTACTGCCTTGTCAAAATCAGTTGTTTAAATGTACCACAGTTTTTTACTGATGGGCACTTGAGTTGTTTCCAGACTTTGGTTATTGTTCGTACTGTGGCTATGAACAAAAGGGTGCATGTATTCTTTCTGATTGGTGTTTCAGAATTCTTAAGATATATTCTAAGCAGTGGGTCCAAAGGCAGTTTCATTTTTTATTTTTTGAGAAAACTCCATAATGTTTTTCAAAGTGGCTGCACCAGTCTGCATTCCCACCCAACTAAAATTTTAAATGAGCTGCCATAACATTATTCCCTTTGGAATGCATTACCATAGAATCAATATACATTCTTTTATATTAGAAATATTTTCCTGTTTTATATAAAAACAAATAATATGTAGTTTACCATCTTATGTCAACAGTTGTATTTTATATACTGGCTGTTTTGACAGCAACTGCAGTTATCTGCATAATTCTTTATACCTTAATGAAAGTTTGCCTTCTGAAAATCCTCATGTTTCTAATGTTTAATAGATACAAAATCTGAACTTATTTAAATTTTAATCACATCATAAATTGCTATTTCACATATCAGTGAAGTATTTAAGGTAATTCTCTGAAGAATGACTTATTTAGTAATTAAAAACAAAAGTTTCGCAATTACTTTCCATAAGCACACTGTACAAGTTATTAAATAAAAATAAAATGTTTTATAGCTAGTAATAGGAATTTTGGAAGGTTTTCACCTTTATAATTTCCTATTATCAATTATGTCTGTCATTTATGGCAATAAATATTCATGTTATTTGATATAATAAGTTACAGTCATGGACCATTTAACAAAGAGATTTCATCACAGAACATCGAAAAGTGCACTCACACAAACCTAGGTGGTACAGCCTACGAAACAGCTCAGCTATACAATATGGCCTATTGTTCATAAGATACAAGCCTACACAGCATGTCGCTGTACAGAACACCAGAATAAATCAGGCACAAGAGAAAATGATGCAATCACACAACACCCGATGTATGCGGCTACTGGCAGCATAACAGGGCCTTCTGTTTCCAGCAAACATTTTTTTTATAACTGAAAAGAGTACACTAAAATAATAAGAACTATATTATAGTAAATATATGAACCAGTAGCAAAGTCTTTGGCTATGATCAAGCACAACTAGAAGCAGGCAGGGTTTTTCACACTTTGTCACAAACACATGAGTAATGTTTTACACTACACGTGTTAACATGGCACCAACAGATGTCATTAGGCAATAGGAATTTTTCACTTCCGCCATGATCGGACAGCAGCGCTGTTATATATGTGGTTAGCTGGGAACTGAAACATCACTTTGCAGTGCTACATTGTATTATGACTCTTTCACCAATAAGTGTGTCTTAATAATGTTTTTCTTTTTATTTGTTCACACTGTAGCACTTTAAATTTTATACAATTTATTTCAGCAGTATAATTATGAGTAAAATATTCACTTACAGTAACATATTGCATCAAATATTATTAAAATCCATATGTGCTCAATAACATTTTCATATGTGTTGAGATAATGAGAAAAATTAAGGGTTTGAAGATGGAGCTATGAAATTCACCATTAAGTATTAGCAGCTATTATTGATTAAAGGGCAAACAGAATTTAAGTGATCTCCTTTTGGAGGTGGGATTGAACAGACAACTGCGTAAACTGAGAAATAAGGTGACTAAAACATGAGGGTTAGCTAAGGGACAGGTATGGTCAAGGACCTTTCCTTGCCTCCCTCCTTCAGTGTCTGGTACAGACACACATGCGGTCAGATGAGCCCGTGACTTACAGTTGTATTAGAGTTTGAGCTTTATTTTAATATGTGGCAAGGACTTATGAGACTATTTTAGCACATACATGTTTATAGTGAGTAAAAAAGAAAAGAACAGAAAAGGAAGCACCTATTCTTTGAAGTTAGGCAAAAATGTTTTGTGCTCCTACTTTGGAGCAGTTAAGAGTGTATAATTTTCTAGGCCTCATCTGTAAACTGGTGTGAAAATATCTTTCTTGGAGTATTTTTGTGAGAATGAAATGATGCAAATGTATGCGGATACCTGGCAAGTAACGGGCACTTAAGAAGTACACGGTGCTTAGAAAGTAATATGCATTCAGTATATGTTAATTTCCGTCTTCTACAAGATTTAGAAAAGAACATTTGGGTATGCCGGAAAGAATGAGTAATCAAATATATGACACTGAAAAAATTAAATAATTAAAACTCCAAAATAAAAAGAAAGAGACGCAAGCCCAAATCTTTAAAAGAGTATCCTAGGAGTTCAGAAAACTGGACATTTGATTAATTTTAACATGGAGAACTCTTTTCCTATATATCACTTATGGTGTCAAGTAAATGTTGCCAGAGTAAGTATAAAGGAAAATTTTACAACTTTATAAGAGGTTGCAGTAGAAAGAAGGATAGTTTGCAAGATTGACAGAAAACTAATGCAGCAATATTGCTTTGGGGAGAAGCATAAATTGAGTTTACACTTCCAGATAAAAACTCCTCTCCCATAAACATAGAATTGACAACTGGGAAATTGGGGGTGAGCAGAAGGAGAGGGACTCTGAGAACTTCTACAAAGGCATTATCAGTTGTGGGAACAGATTTACATGAGGCAAAGATCACAGAGTAGCAGCTTTGGATTCTGGATGACAGAGAAAAGCAACAGTTGGAGAACTCTACTGGGACCCAAGAAGAGTGACTACCTCCAGCACACATCGAAAGGAAGAAATGAAATGTGTAGGACTTGCAAACCCAGTGTTTTATGTGGAATGAGGATTCGGAACGATGGGAGATAGTCATTGAAAGTTCTGTTATTCCCCTGGTGTTCCTAAGGAGTGATAGAAGATAGTAAATTCCCAGTGATGCTTAGAGCTAAACTGATACATAAAAGATCTAATACTTACTACCCTAAATATATAAAATAAGTGTTCTTGTTTTTCTGAAAGTAGTACAAACTTGGGGATGGATCGCCTGGATTAGAATCTTCACTTGGCCAACACCTTTCTTTTCCACATTACTGAACACTTTTCTTTCTCATTTACTGTTTCTATGAAATGGAGGTACTAAGATAGTTATATTTTAAATAAATTATTATGTATGAGACATATTAATGCTCTACAAATTTAGTGATCATTATCTTTATTATAGTTGTAATTATTGTTTATCATATTATTATTCAAGTGGGAAGAGCTTTTTATTTCAAATGCTAAGTATGCTCTTTGTCCCTACCTACTATTTATGATTAGTAATTTATAGTTGGTCATTTCACAGGTTCCTTTTTCTCATAAGGAAGGAAAATAATATTCAAGCATCACCCATCTTAAATGAGGATGTTTTATCCTTGAAATTACTGTTATAATTATTTTCAGTATCTGAAATAGTGATATAAAACTAATATCATTAAGGGTGAGGAACTACTGATTATTCATAATAAACATAATTGAATACATATTACACTAACTGATTATCTTTCTAAAGTGTAAGTAATTTTGCCTTTGTTAATAAGAACGATTTAGGTCATTTATGTGCAAATGATGCATTACTTACTTAAAAGAGAACACCACAGCTATTTAACTCTTCAGACATTAGGTCTTCATCCTAGATGAACACATACACACTCACAGAAACTCAAACAATTCATATAAATAAAATTTGCACATATAATTTTAGCTGGAAAGTAATTTCTTACAAATTTTAGTTTGTGTTATGTGCTGCTTTGGGGTGAAATAAAGTATTTCATAAGCAGTGACTATTTCCTGGATAAAATAGTGAAAGATCACAGGAAATCAAACACAGCTATTCAAATAATGGTACAAGCAAGCTTTCCAATTGTGAGTTACACAACCAGGAATGTTCTGGAGAATAAAAAAAAATTAATTAGATGAACATTTGAATATTTCAAATATACAATTATTTTACATTTAGAGTATTTTTATTTTTTCCATACAATTTATTCATTTATATTGACCGTCAATTAATTTAAGGTGTGAGGGAAGATTCAAATATTAACTTCCTTAGTCTTTGTTTTATTCAAATGTTCTATAATTTGAATTTGTACAATTCAAATTTGACCATCCTTAAGTATGGTACAGTCTACATCATATCAGGCACTCATTATGTTTAGTAATAACTCTCCATGAAGGTTTAGTAGTAGATATTGGAATTCCTATAAATACTGAAATTAAAAAGTAGATTCTAGAATATCATTTGTATTTTGTATACTAGTCTGTCTTTGCTATAGAGCAAGTCATACAGGTTACACATGGCAGAAATTGGCTAAAATTCACTCTATCATGAGACTGATGAATAGTGTCAATGGCTTTTCTTCTGATGTTACTTTAGGTTCTTATAAGGAATACAAATCATAGTACTTAACACATCTTTCACCTATTCTATGAGAGATGGAAATGATTATCATTTCCTTCTCACTCCCACATCTCTTTCTTTGTCATGTGACTATTTTAAAATTAAAGTTATTGGGGTGACATTGGTTAATAAAATTATACAGGTTTCAATCGCACATTTATATGATGCAAGATCTGTGTACAGAATTGTGTGCCTACCATCCAAAGTCAAATATTCTTCCATCATCATGTATTTGACCCCCTTTATCTTTTATTACTCCCTTCCCCTCTGGTAACCACAATATTGTTGTCTGTGTCTATTTTTTTCCTTTCTTTCTCAGAGAACATCCTTATGCTCTTTTTAGTCAGCTATAAATAGGTTTTTCAGAGAAGTCCTTGACACCACCTTCTGGCCACTGCTGATAGAACGATAGGCGTTCATTTGTCCCAAATCAGATTACTGATATTCGTTCTCTTTCCTGTGAGAAGACTGTACACAGTCACTGCACTCAGGCCCTGTGAGCATATGAACATAAAGGCAACACAGTGCCGTGCAGTGGTTTTTTACCTTGTGTTCCACCCCCCAACCCCCCGCAAAAACAGAACATGTGGCAGGATAAGGAGTAAGGTTTGGCTTCTGGTAGCTTTACTCTTCCTGGTTGTAGTTCCTGAAGAAATATTCTAAAATCATAGTAATGCTTTGTTAGTTATAACCAAACCAATCTTTATAAGAATCCAAAACTTGTTTCTTATAACCAAATGATCCTCTATTAAAAACTATGTATGCAATAGATAACCAAATTAATATACAGTATAGTTTTAGAGTTGGGAGAAAGAGTACGAAAGAGAAAGAATTATCCATCAAATGACAAAATAAACAAACTGGAATTGATCATGGCTAAAATTGTCAGAAATAAGTAAAGTTGCATAATTGTAAAATTTAGCTTTTTCAAATATTCACTGAATTGTAAGTCCATTAACCAACTTTGCACTAGATGTCAATGGTGCTGCTTTGGCTATGAGTATGTTGTTAGGGTAATTTATTCAATTTTCTGAAAAATTAAACAATGAATAAAGGATCAAGTCTGGAAGATTATAGTTCTGATGTTTTAAAATAATCATTTTGCAAATTTCCAAGTACAGATATCAAGAAATCAGTGAAATAAACTTGTCTTAAGTTTAAAAGACTTAAACTTAAGTCTTGGATTGGAAATACTGTATTCTTCTTGGAAATTGTTATATACATATATAATGTATCTAGGGAAAATGTGAAAATACATAAGAAATTTGAGATAACATCTTGAATAACTCAAATACATAAACATGAAGTAGGTAATAATGATAAAGACTAAGCCAAGGCTAGAGATATAAGGATAATATCTGAGGTGTGTGTGCCATGGAACTGAAGAAAGTATAATTAAAAAGTAAGATAAAGTGACTGAGAAATCATAAAACTGAAAAGCACCCATTGGATTGAAGGCATTGGGGAAATATGAAAACTGCTGTGTGGTGAGTGAAAAAAGACTGCACTGGAATGGACCGAGTTGGTAGGAGGAATGTAGCAGCATGAGTATCTCTTTTGAAAGTGTGTCAGTAAATGTAGAGAGTGAGTTAAGATGGCAATTTTAAAAAAGAGAGTTGGGTTTAAATTATTGTGATTTTTAAATATTTTTTACTATTGTTCAAGCACAGTTGTCTCCACTTTCCCTCTGTCACCCTCCCCTGTTCCATCTATCCCCACCTCCCACACTCAATCCTAATCCCCTTTGGCTTTGTTCAAGTGTCCTTCATGCATGTTCCTTCACAACCCTTCCCCTTCCTTCCCCTGTAAGCCCCTCACCTCATCTCTTTGGTTACAGTTTGTTCTTTATTTCAATGTTTCTGGTTATATTTTGCTTGCTTGTGTGTTTTGTTGATTAGGTTCCATTTATAGGTGAGACCATATGGTATTTGTCTTTCACTGCCTAACTTATTTCACTTAGCATAATGCTCTCCAGTTCCATCCATGCTGTTGCTAAGGGTAGGAGCTCCTTCTTTCTTTCTGCTGTGTAGTATTCCACTGTGTAAATGTACCATAGTTTACTGATAAAATATTTCAAGTAATAGAAATTTGGGGTGCTTAGGGCTAATTTTAGAAGATAGGAAAAATTTTGTAGAGCAGAAAGTGTGATAATAAAGAAGAGAAAACATTAATCAATAAAGTAAGGTTTCCTAGAAGATAGTATGTTATGTAACATAGAGCCTAAGAAGAAAGAAAGGCATTACATGAAGAGAAAGACATGTTGACTCTTAGACTAGGGTTGCCAGATTTAGGAAATAAAAATATAAAGTTTCTAGTTAAATATCGATTTTAAGTAAACAATGAAATTTTAATATAGGTATGTCTAATGTAATAGTTGGGTCATAATTATACTAAAATTTTACTTCTCGTTTAACTGAAATTCATATTTAAACAGACATGCTACAGCTTTCAGGCAACATTACATTGGATCCAAGTAAGACATTCATCAACTACTTACTTCTCTAGACCTTGGGTTTAGAAGGCTTCTCTTTGGCCCTCCTTTGGCTATGCTTGACAGCACAGAGTGAGGAGTCCTTGCAATCAAGTGGACATACGCATGTAGAGGCCATGACCAATCCTTCTAAAACCCCAAGCCACTGGAATTCCAAGAAAACATGGATGAACAGCTATTTCCAAGGCTGCTTTGACCTCTTCCCCATTTCTCCCTAGAAGGGACACCATTGCCAGGGCACCCCAGCATGTACTGCCCTAAACCTGAAGTGCAGTCAAAAGATAGCTTCACTTAGATGATGCTTCTATGTACAGTAAAATAAATATGTTGTATGCATTCTAAGCTGCATTTTGTCTTGTCCATTGATTTAATCATTCCCTTATTTATGCAATAATTTATGATTTTCTATTTTATTAAGGATGCTATGAATACAAAGATGAATAAGTCATGGTTTCAACCATCCATTGGAAGATGCAGACACAAAACCATATAAATAATTTTAGTACTAGTAATATGTACCATAATGAAGGTCTTATAACTCTACCTGTACTATGAAACCAGTTTATACTTCTTTTTAATAATGCAATTTTTATGCATACAAAAAAGCATAGACAATAGTGTAACAAGTACTCTTTAAACTACCATTCTGAATTAGCAAATATTAATATTTTATCACATTTGTTTCAGATCTTATTTTGTAATCAAATTAGTTTACCCACTTGTCTAGTCACTAGAAATGGTAACCCTTATTATTCCCAAAAACATTTTGAAAATTTTCTTTTACATGTGCTATTGTAAAATATTGAAGAAGAATCTCTTCATAATTTAGCTAATTTCTTAGTGTGCAACTGAGCCCAAGTATAAGTAAGAATGATTTTTTTAGCGAAAGTTTAGTAGAAATTAAGATCACATGAATAATTTTCTTTAGGTTGGTAATGACTGACTTATATCAACAGAAATTTCCAACAATTAAATGGCTTCTTATGTGCACTTCATCTTCTAAGACCTGCCTTATTTATTGCCCAATAATTAAACCCTCCCAGAATGACAGTTACAATAAAATTATTTCTTCTCAGTCGACAATCCCTTTCCCCTACTTGAGAAGCATGCTGCCTCCAGTGAGCCTGACATTCAGCCTAAGTAGTCAATAATAAAATGCTATGTGCTTGAAATTTAGAATAATTCAATTTCTAATAGCATTCTTTTTGGTATATCTCTCTATATATCTTTTAGTAAACTATGAAATAAAAATTAAGTCTTCATACCGCACTCATTTTTTGTTCAGATTTTTTCATATCCACATAGAATTTTTTGATCCAAACATACATGCTTCAGACACTCATATACATGCATTCACTCATAATAAGATGGTAGAAAAATAAAAGCAAAAGAATGCATTTTATGCAAACTATTCTCTAAATCAAAATAGTGTCATAGTTTATTTTCCAAATAGGATGTTGAACCAAATAAACAGAAGCATCGTAACATTTCTTAGGTTAAACCACATGAAAGTAAGTCTTTATTTTTATGTAAATGTGATGGTTAATTTTATGTGTCAATTACTGGGAAAAGGGATATTCAGATTAAACATTATTTAGGGGTTTATGGGTGAGGCTATTTCCAGCCCAGATCAGTCGTTGAATCAGTGGACTCAGTAAAGTAGATCTCCCTTTCCGATGTGATGGGCATCATTTAATCCATTGAGGGCCTGAATAAAGCAAAAAGCTGAGGTAAAAAAGAAATTAATTACTTTGCTTCCCGTTGAGGGGCACTCTGTGGATGGAGTGCCCCCCACCAGGCCACCACAGATGAGAATAAGTCAACCAAGCCAGGATCTGCTTGGGGAGGATAAGTGGCTAATCTCTCTGAGGAGAAAAGTCTTGAACCTGTTCCTCAATCGGCTTGTATTGGGTTTAATTTGCATGTGAATAAAGGGTGTATACATAAAGCTCATCAGTCATTGTCAGGCAGTAATGATCAGACAATAGATAATATTCAAAGAACTTGGAGGGCTTATTCTGAGTCAGGGTCAGATAGACAAAGGGCCATAAAACTTTGGGAAACAAACTCATTTTAGGCTTAGACCCTTATCATTTAAATTGAGGGTATTCTTAGCAAAGCAGATTTCACAGGATTTTATGTATTCCTTCTTAGGCCTGATTGCCCCTGGGAACTGCCTGTTCCAGCACAGGGCCACGCCCACCTCGGGCATTGTTTTAGGCTTAAATCAGGTGGGGGAAGTAAGGCAGCCAAGAGATTAGGAGACTTCTTAGGGATAGAATGAGGACTCAGGCTATGACAAAGCTAAGGGGTGAGGGTCTATCACCCTTTTTCTATAGTCTCCTAAGTCCTTCCCTGATGGCCCTTTCATGACCATGCCTGTCTGAGGTCATGCCTCCCTTGAGGAATCATACCTGTCATTGGTTAACCAGTCATCCACCTGGGGCCAAGTAGTGTGAAGTAAAGGGGGCAGAGGTAGCATCCCTACTGGGAAGATAAGCTTTGACTCCTTAGTGGTTTATAGTCCCAAGGTCTTTTTACTCAGCCTTAGCCTTAGGGGGTTACAGCTTCTGAAACCAGGCAGGGTAGTCTCAAACCTGGGAAGTAAGCTTCTTGCCATCTTACTTGAACTGGAACATTGGTTTCCTCAATCTGTTTAACTAACTACTAAATCATTGGCTTCCCTTGTTCTCAGGTCTTTGGACACAGACTAGAATTATACCTTCTGCATTTTTGAGTCTCCCGATTACAGGTGACAGATCTTAGGACTTCTCAGACTCCATAATCACATGAGAAAATTCCTACTAATAAATCTGTTTCTATATTTATATCTTCTTAGTTCTATTTCCCTGGATAACCCTGACAAATACAATGTCCAAATAAGGACATTTTTATATGGTTTAATCTAAGAATTTAATTGCTTTATTATATTCAAGGATTTCTTGAGAACAAAGATTTGAAATGTGGTTTGGTTCTGAAAAATAATAAGGGAGTCCCTAACCAGTGTGGCTCAGTTGGTTGAGCTGTTCAATTCCCGATCAGAGCATATGCCTTGGTTGTAGATTTGGTCCCAGTTCAGTTGAGGCATGTACAAGAGGCAACCAATGGATGTTTTTTTCTCACATCAATGTTTCTCTCCCTCTCTTTCTCCCTCCCTTCTCCTTGCTAAATAAATAAATAAATAAATAAATAAATAAATAAATAAATAAATAAAATCTTTAAAAATAATCAGGGAAGAAATTTACCTACAATAAAAGCACTGTGTACCACAATTTCAATCACATCTTCAGCAACATTCTGTTACAGGCAAATACCAGGTGGGGCAAAAGTAGGTTTACAGTTGTTCACGTGGAAAATAATGCAATAGTGAGCAAATAATAATATAAGAATAAACTGTTGTGTGTACTCACAACTGTAAACCTACTTTTGGCACACCTGTATTTATATCCCAATATATCCCAGTGCATAATGATATAATATATTATAAAGATTGTATATTAGATTTATAACATATTATATAATAGATTTATAATATAATATAGTATATTATATGGTGCATAGTAATGCATCATTTACACATGTTGTACTATATTACATTATAAATATATATGTAAAGATTTGTAATATAGCCCTGGCTGGTGTGGCTCAGTGGATTATGTGCCGGCCTGCAAAACCAAAAGGGCTGCCAGTTTGATCCCTAGTTTGGGCACATGCCCAGGGGTGTGCAAAAGGCAACTGATTAACATATTGATGTTTTTTTCCCTTTCTTTCTCCCTCCCTTCGCCTCTCTCTAAAAAAATGAATAAATAAAATCTTTAAGAAAATAAAATAAAAGATTACAGATATATGGTACCATTTAAAGCAAAATGAACATCTATGTCGACCAAAGTGAAATTGAACCACAACATGATAAAAGTTAAAGCCATATATCTACAAGGTTTCTAGGACAAATATTTAATTCCAACTTACTACAGAAAACCAGAAAAAATGCATAATTAGGAAAAAAGATATATCAGGCAAATACTATATAAAATAAAGTTGATATAATTACATTAACATATAAAAATGTATGAAATACAAAAGACAATAATAATAAAGAGCAAACATGTTAGCAATATTATAAATTCATAAACACAAATAAGAATCCCTAATGTAAAGGCACTTAATATACTTGATAGATATAGAGCAGAAATGACATAATCATACAAAAGAAATTAAAAATTCATGACTGCTGTGGAAGCTTTCAATGCAATAGTCTCAGATGCATTTGTGTTTCAAGAAGACAAAATTTTGAAATAAATTTGAGACACACGGAACACATAATTAATAATTCCATAATAAAAGAGATGCCACAGCAAGCACAGATTAATAAAATTAAAAGATAGATTTCTTTATTTAAAAAACTGTTTAGGCATATCTACCAAACGAGTAAAAAAGATTATACAAGAAAAAGTCCAGACATCAACACAGAAAAAAAACCTTAAAAATCATTAAAGTAAAAGGTAAATAACCATGCCATTTTTCTGAAAGTATAGATAAAATTAACAATTTCTGAAGAAAAACACATTCTCAGATTGTTTAGTAAGAAATACTCATGAATATAGAAAGGATCATAACAATTATAGTATGGTTATTAAAATTGGGGGTAAAAGAAAAACTCCTCCTCACTGTACCAAGAAAGACTCCAAGCTCAGATAATTGTACTAAAATTTTATGCAAATTTATACAGCTAATCAATGGGCGAACATAGAAGTATATATGCCTAATTGTAAGATGTGTTGTGAATAGTGTCCTCCAAAAATTCCTATCCACCCACAAACTTAGAATATGACCTTATTTGGAAATAGGGTCTTTGCAGAAGAAATTAGTTAAGAATAAACTATATTGATTTAGGATAGTTCCAAAATCCAAGGAGTAGTGTCTTTAAAAGAGAAAAGGTGGGAGATCTTCAGGCAGGATCAGCGTAGACGCACAGATGCACAGAGGAAAGGCCAGGTATTGATGGAGGCAGAAACTGAAGTGATGCAACTACAAACCACAGCATGCGGGATGCAGGATGCAGGATTGCCATAAACCACCAGAAGCTAGGAAGAAGAATAGTAGGAGGGTATATCCCTAGATCCTTCAGAGGGAACAAGTTTCTGATAACACCTTGATTTCAGACTTTTAGCCTCCAGAACTGTGAGGGAATAAATTTCTGTTGTTTTAAGCCACCTAATTTATGGTAATATTTTATGGCAGCCAATAGAAATGAACACATGAGGGTGGCATAGGTACAATTGTAAAACAAGGTAAGAAAAAATGAGGAAAAAAATTTTAATTTAATTTAATTTTTTATTAATTGATTGGGGTGACATTGATGAATAAAGTTATGTATGTTTCAGGTGTACAAATTCATAACACATCATCTTATATTGTACTGTACGTTCACCACAAGAAGTCAAGTCTCCTTCCATTGCCATTTATCTCCCCTTTATCCTGTTGTAACTCCCCCGACCCTCTTTCCCTTCTGGTAATCACCATACTGTTTTCTGTCTCTATGAAGTTGTTTTTTAAAATTATTTTATTGTTGTTCAATTACAGTTGTCTGTAAAAAATGACAAAAAATTAACTTAGTCTCACTTATGATCATCAATTTAAAAACCTTTTTTAAATTATTCAACAACTGAGTTCATTGTGTATTTAAACTTCATGACTAAATAGAAGTGTGGCACAAACAATATAAGCAATTATGATCTATCACAAAGACAGATTAAGAAGTAAACCCGCAATGGTTTTCTTAATAAATATGAAAATGAGTGCCAAAAAATTCAACCTTTATTACTGATTTAAAAAAGCAAATCCGTTAACAAAATAAGGCTAGAAGAGAAATATCTTAACTTCATAAATCATATCTATCTAAAACTCTTAGCAAAGCATAACACTTGTAGATATTTATAGAAGCTTTAAAGACTTTGTCAGTAATACAAGGAACAAACCAAGAAACCTCTCACATAATTATTATTCAAAGACAAGATGCTATGGACATTGTCAGGTGTCTACAAAAGAAACAACAGATATGTAGATTGGGAAAAATTGTCTTATTTATAAATAATAGGATTTACAAGGCAACAAATTGTCTCACATTACTCTCTCAGGAAATCTAAGAGAATTTATTTGTTGTATTAATTAAAACATTAAGTAAGATTCCTGAGTGTGGGTTTAATGCACAAAATTCATATCTTTCATATAAGTAAGCTATGGGAAATGTAGTATTTTTAAAAGATACTATTTATAATAACCAGGAACCAAAACTTCCAAAGTTTCTTAGAATAAATTAATGTGTAATAATCTATGGCTATGTTAAAAAGTATTGTCCACATACATAACACAAAACCTAAATATTATGTTACATACTAGACCCATGCAGATAAGAAAGTACAATATTATAAAATATAATAGATCTTTATAGTCATTGATAAAACCATTTCCAATTTCAGTTATGATCATCAGTATTTTCACAGAAATCAAGAATTTTTAAAAAATTAATGTGAATTTGCGAAAGGATCATTCTCTTAAAAAGATAGACAAAGTATCCCTACCATATGTGATTATGTTTGTAAAAGTATACAAAGGAAAACATCATGGTTACTAGTACAGAATTAGTCATACAGTTCAATAGAATAAAGTTTCTAGATACAATATTTAGAAAACAGTCATAAACACTTCTAGGAGCTGGATACATGATAAAGTAGCAACATAAAACATTAGCAAAAAGATAAATTTTTTTCATTATTTTCCCCTTTTTATTGAATTTATTGGGTGTGATACTGCTTAACAAAATTATATCGGTTTCAGGTGCATAATTCCACAACACATCATCTGTACACTGTATTGTGTTTACCAACCCAAGTCTCTCCATCACCATTTATCCCCTGCCATACACTCCTCCACATCCCTCAATCCCCCTTTTCTTGGAAATCACCACACTGCTGTCCATGTCCATGGGAGTTTTTTCTTTTTCTTTTATTTTTACTCAAGCCCTCCAGACTCAAGCCATCCAACCATCTCCCCTTACCTGCTTATAGCTGTCAGCCGCTCTATGAGTCTGTCTCTAAATTGCTTGTTCATTAGATTCCATATACAAGTGAAGTCATATGGTATTTGTCTTTCTCTGACTCTTATTTCACTTAGCATTGTGTTCTCCAGGTCCATCCATGCTGTCACAAAGGGTAACATCTAATTATTTTTATGGACAAATATTATATTCATCCATGGAATAGTACATTCCATGGTATAAATGTACCACAGCTTTTTTATTCACTCATCTACTGATGAACACTTGGGCTGTTTCCAAATCATGGCTATTGAAAATAATGCTGCAATGAACATAGAGGTGCATATGTTCTTTCAAATTAGTGTTTTGGGTTTCTTCAGATAAATTTCCACAAATGTAATCATTATGTCATACGGCAGTTCCAGTTTTTTATTTTTTTGAGGTAACTCCACACTGCTTTCCACAATGGCTGCATCAAACTGCATTCCCACCAATGGTGTGCAAGTGTTCCCTTTTCTCCACAACTTCACCAACACTTGTTTGTTGGTTCATTGATAATAGCTATTCTGACAGGTGTGAGGTAATATCTCGTTATGGTTTTAATTTGCATTTCTCTGATTAGTGATGTTGAGCATCTTTTTATATGTATTTTGGCCATTTGTATGTCCTCCTAGGAGAAGTGTATATTCAGGTCCTTTCCCATTTTTTAATTGGATTTTTAGGGGTGTTGGGTTGTATCAGTTCTTTATAAATTTTGGAAATTAACCCTTTATTATATGTGTCATTGGTGAATATATTCTCCCATTCTGTGGGTTGTCTTTTCATTTTGTTTTTGTTTCCTCTGCTGTGCAAAGACTTTGTAGTTTGATGTAACTCCATTTGCTTATTTTTTACTTTTGCTTCCCTTGCTCAAGGAGATATATCAGAAAAAAATATTGCTATGAGATATGTTAGAGATTTTACTATTTATGTTTTCTTCTAGGGTTTTTATGGTTTTGAGTCTAATATATTTAAATCTTTAACCCATTTTTAGTTTATTCTTGTGTGTGGAGTGAGAAGCTGATCTAATTTCAGTTTTTTGCACATATCTGTCCAATTTTCCCAACACCATTTATTGAATAGACTATCTTTTACCCATTGTATGTTTTTGCCTCCTTTATCAAATATTAATGGACTATAAGACATGGGTTTATTTCTGAGGTCTCCATTGTGTTCTATGGATCTATATGTCTGTTTTTATGCTAGTATCATGGTCTTTTGATTCCTATGACCTTACAGTATTATTTGATATCAAGTAGTGTGATTCTTCCAACTTTGTCTTCTTTATCAAGATTACTGTGGCTATTTGGACTCTTTTGTGGTTCCATATACATTATTGAAATATTTGTTCCAGTACTGTGAAGTAAACCTTTGGTATCTTGATAGTAATTGCATTGAATCTATAAAGTGCTTTGCATAGTATGGACATATTAATGATGTTAATTCTTCCTGTCTTTGAACATGGCAGCAAAAACATATATTATTCAATGTGTAACACTGAGTCAGTTAAATTACCCCTCATCATACATATATTTAATACATACTTGAATTAAGTACTGAATATATTTAAAAAGAAATTTTAATCTGTTACATAATTGTATAGTAGAATATCCTTAGAATATGAGTAAAGAAATTTCTTAGACATAATTGAAAATGGTTGATGAGTTTGACTACAACATATAAAACACATGTAAGAACAAAAATGTAAAAATCTTTAGGAACACAAGTAAAAGAAAATAGTATAGTATAGATATTTGTAACCACAAAACTAATAATTCCAAGACACAGAATATATAAGTAGTTTCTAGAAATCAGGAAAAGTAGAGCTCATAAATATTTAATTGAAGAGGGACAGTTTTTGTACAATGCATATCTGAAAATACATTCAACCTGATTAATAATCAAAGGAATGCAAATTAAAATATGTTATATTGCACATTTGACAAGTGGCAAAATTAAAAAACTATAACAATTATTTAGAAATATTTGAAGGAAATTAGACTTTGTTTGCATTTCTAGTAGTATTACATGTTTTTAGAACTATTTTGGATAACACTTTTGCAAAATTTAGAAAACATTTAAAATATTCTCACCCAGCAATTCTACTTCTAGAAAGACATTTTCATATGCACACACAAAACGTTCATGTGGCCCTGGCCAGTGGTTCAGTTGGTTGGAGCATCATCCCATACACCAACATGTTGAGGGTTTGATTCTCAGTCTTGGGACATATCTAGGTTATGGGTTCTATTTTTGGGGAGGATATATATGGGAGGCAACCAATCGATGTTTCTTTCTCACATCAATTTCTCTCTTTCTCTATCTTTCTCTCCCCCATCCTCTCTCTTTAAAAGGAATAAACATACCCTTAGGTGAAGATTTTTTTTAAAGGAAAATATGTACATGCATGTTAATAGCAGAATTGATATTAAAATATAAAACTAAGTATGCATGTGATGTAAATAATTATTTAATACATGACAATTAAATGAATGTACAATATTTAAATAGCTTTCTTTTATATGTATCTTTAACCTCAATGTTGAGTGAGAAAAGGAATTTGAGAAACAATGCATGCAATTTGCCATCATTTATTTAAAGTTTAAAACAGATGTTTTATACATACATGTCTTTATAGAAAAATGCATCAAATGCAGATTAAATACATAATTCCAACTGAAGAACATGGTTTCTTTCAGTGGGAAAAAAGGTAATAAGATTGTACTTGAATGTATATAAGGGAAAATCCAGTCAAATTCCTAAATAAATAAGTATTCTTAAATTTTATATTTCATGTGCTATGTGTATTTGATTTTCAATTTCTTGTACTACATGTTTTGCTTTTTTTATGTTCTTAGAAGTTTTCTCTAACTTCTTTGTCTTATATCAGTCATCGACCCCTCAAGTGACTTCATTTGAGCCTCTGTGACACATTTATATTTCTTACTTTTTTGATTTGATTTTCATGTTCTCCTGTATGAGTTTTTGTCAACTTGAGTATACATAGTTAATGTTATTAAATTATTTTTGTGTTTTCTTTTAGAATTTTTAATTTAAGTCTTTATTGTATTTCTTCTTAAAATATCAAGAGAGAAAAATAAAACCAGGGATAATTATCGAATTAGTTACACGTAGGACTTACATTCATAAACTTTGAGAAAAATAGTTTATAATAAGTCAGTTAAATTATATCCTAATGACAGAGACAGACCCTATAGTACCTTCCCCCAATTATCCATGAGTTCACTTCCTATAGTTACTTGTGGTCAACCACAGTCTGAAAGTATTAAATAGAAAATTCCACCTCACTTCCTATCATCATGTATGTCTGTACCATCTCACATCATCACAAGAAAAAGGAAGAGTACAGTACAATCAGTATTTAGGGAGAAAAAAGAAAGAGAGTTTGAACAAAGACAGGCCAGTGAACCCAAATGATCAAACTCTGAGATGTTTATAAATAAATGGAAGAAGACACTGAGAGAAAACATATATACTGTGATGACATGTTTTGTCTCTAAACAAGTGGTCAATTTTATTATCTCAAAATAAAAATTAAACAAAAATAAGACTACACTACATTTTCTTTCAATGTGATATTTATTCATTTTTAAAATGTTTTATTTATTTACTTTTTAGAGAGAGGGGAAGGAGAGAGTGGGATAGAAACATCAATGTGTGGTTGCCTCTCATGTGTCCCCTACTGGAGACCTGGCCTGCAAACCAGGCATGTGCCCTGACTGGGAATCGAACCAGCAATGCTTTGCTTCACAGGCCCGTGCCCAATCCACTGAGCTACACCAGCCAGGGCTCAATATGAGATTTATATTGAAGCAAGGGCAATGTATATTTTATTGACATATTAAAAACTTTTTATTGTCCTCAGATATGCTATTACTTCATAGTATGGTTACCCTCCATTTCTTATAATTATAAATTGTTACCAGAAAATAATTGATTTATTCAGAAGTCAAATTTCCAGCTTTTGACATGAGGCGAGAAGCAGTTAATGCCTTTAGAAGAAATTAAAGAGCCAAAGAAGAGATACACAGAGATGGGGAATGACCACAAAGTCTGTTGGTCCTGGGATAAGGTTGGTGCCTGGGTCCTACATACTGGCAACAGCTAAAGAGGTAGCTTAATGCCATTCCCTCCTAGGAAATGGACACCTAGAGTTCCAAGAGACATGGACTTCTAGAAGTCAACTTTAGAGGCTTACTGAGATTGGAGAGGCCCAATTACTGACTCACTTCTCTCCCCTATCCCTTATTTGTTACCAAAATGGAATAACAACTAGAGAGATGAAGATTAAAATAATATAAACGTGTGACCATTTTTGTATTGGCATTCCCACACACACAATGAACCTTATTCTGCCTGTCTCAGATGAATCCAAATGACAACAAACTTTTGAGTCTAGAGCTGACCCCAAACAGCTTACCTCTCAGGAATGGAGACATTGACATTGTGAAGACAAGATAGTACAAAGGAAAAAATATTCATCTTGGAAAATTTGAGTAGATGGTATGTGGGTCCCTTTTACATACAGTGGTTGTCAATTAGGAGTTATAATCTCATCACCACTGAGAAATTTAGATACATATTTGTAAGGGCAAGTGAGAGTTGTCATTTGACAGGAAAATAAGTGTATCTGCACTGAGAAACACAATAGTAATCTAACTCTGCTAAGGGCCCTTTAAACCTCATTAAAGACCACAAACTTTTAGTTATTTTCTTCACAAAATATTATATATATATATATATATATATATATATATATATATATATATATACAGCATCAAAATTTTTCCTGTATTTCATGACATTTCAATACTCTTCTGTAAACTAGAGATGCTATTGGAGATATTAAAGAAACAATCTATTTACATGTATCTGTCCTGTATAGCTAAATTAGGCTCACTTGAAGCATGTGTAAGATGATTCAGAAATGTACTTCTGAGGTGTGGAAGTTTTAAATGTGACCTGAATAGAGCAAAATTGGAATCTAAAAGAATGAAAGAGACAAATTTCAAACAAATGTGATTATGGCAGACTCAGTATAGTCAATTTTTTAACCTAACTGCTATTTAACTTATTCATTTACCTATTTAATCACCATTTATATCCCCCATACCCACTCCCACCTCCAACCACCCCTCTTCCCTACCATTGCAATCACCACACTAGTGTCCAATCTATAAGTTCTTTATTTTTTTCATTTTCTTTTTTTTTTTTAATATCCAACCCAACAGCAAGAATCAGAGTATATGAAATTCTTGGAAATTGGGTCTACTATACAAATGCCTAAAATAAAGTTGTACTCTACATCTATTATTAAACCTGTATTAAACCAAGATAATTAGCTGATTTGAAAATAATAATAATTTTTAAAATCCTCCTAAGAATTAATCTCCTCTAATGGGTACAGCTCAAGTAGTCAACTGAGCTGAATTAAATTTTGTTTTTGTTTTCTTTTACTTCTGCTAAGCTTTCCTGTGCATTTGAGCACTTGCTTCTTTTTAATTTGTTTGCCTTTAAACTAATCCCTATTTTAAATGTTTTCTGATACTGGAGAAGAGCACTCTGCTTTCCACACGCATTTTACAAATCTTTCCCACTCTTGTATTTTACAGTTTATTAATACTGCCTTCAAAACTAAAACTTAAGATCATTTTTAGGTGACTTGAAATTAAAATGCCTACTAATGTTTAGGATTTAGATAAAGAAGTAATGAGTGCCATGTTCAGGGAGTCTGAATTGTTTTTAATTTGGTAGATAATAGAGACAAGTGTGAAATAACTTTAGCATTATTTAAAGAGAATGGCACAGTCAAGAAAACATCTTTACAGGTTAATGAGAAAGTTTCACTAGTCAGTAAATGAAAGCTGCTTATCAAAAGAATTCACTATAAAAGGAGAAAAATAATTAAAAGGCATACAGATGAAAGATGTGAAAATAACTAAGAAAATCACATATAAAGTTTAAAAATCACATATGAAGTTAGAACTGTCATATAAACATAAAATAAAATTTAATTATCTGGAAAAGACTACTAAATTTTCTATAATCTTGCATATTGTATCTTTATTTACTGTGCAACTTTACCTTCATAAACATATGTGACATATATGTCACATCATTAAATTTGCCAGATAGTAGTTGGAAAATTGGCAAGTCCAAAATAAAAAGATGTGAACAATTTACAAAGAAAATGTTGTATTAAAATAATAAAGCATGCATTTTCTATTGTTTAACAATTTCTTCATTTACTGTCAGGATATAAGATTACAATTCATCACTCTGGTGAATTAATTGGGTAAGATAAATTCTGTTAGTCTCAAAAACAATTCTGTGGATAAAACAAGCCCATATTGACATACACATATATTTTTAAAAATATATGAATTAGAGAAGTGAAAATGGCATCAAAGTACCCATTAATATAATTTTCATAAATGCAATATTACCAAGCCTCTCCAAAAAGTGTAATCAGAGAGCAGGATATATGTGCAATCCCTTTGAACTAAATTCCTCTGTTGATCTCCTATGGGATTTTATGTCCTGGACGACATAAGCCACAATTTGACTCTTCTGTGCCAATGTTGATGTTTGTTAGTGCATTCAGCGTCACAGCTGAGAAACGTGGCATGCTCCATTTTCTTTCTGGATGTATTCTCATATCATTACTCAAATAGACCATGGGCATTATCCATTCTAGAATAATAACATTCAATTCTAGCCTATATAAATTTTACTAGAAAATAAAAGACAAAATGATAATTCCACGTAAGTTCCTGTGACCATAGAATTAAAAATAAGTAAAACCATCATTTTTATTAAAATGAACCCTGTTATATCAATTTAGTCTTCTGTTATAGAGCAAAAAGCCTGAGAGACTTAAGGAGCAGTAATAGATTTAATCTAGCTACATGTGTTTATTTTGACTTTCAAAAGCCGGACACCTCTGAGAAATAAATTCCTCAGTTAAATATAAATGAAGCAGTCACTGATGGCCAAGATCAGCTGATGTGTTAAAACAACTCACCCACCTGAAGTCCTAACCCTCGTTTCTGCCACCTTCCTCTGTGGAGAGTTTTGACTAGGTTTCTTTTTACTTATATAAGAGATTTAGAATACCCCTTATATATTCATGTTTTCTATATCATCACTATTGGGAAGTTATCTTTTTGTCATGTAATTTCAAAGATATCTCTTTATTCCACAATTACAGAAAATGATTTTATATTTGCCGCATAAGTCCACAGCCCTATTATGGTCTTCAGGTTTCCAAAACCTGTATTATATTTCTAGTCAAGTCAGTGAAAAGTGCCTACTTACCTACCACCTTTGATATGGCTTATTTCTTAAGAGAATAATAAGAAACATTTGGGGGGGATACCAATTATTATGTACTATGTGCACTAGAATTTGGGGAGGGTCTTAGGTATAACACATGGCTGCACATCCTTCAAGTACATTAAATATCTTTAGTTGCTGCCTTGCCAAAAGACTTGAAAGGTGTTTGTCAGATTAGGTAAGAGAATCCACTAGGATTAGGGCTATTCAGAGATCATCTGATAACTGTTGATTACCTGTCCCCCAGTAGATAAGCAATGGGGACATATTATTAAACAAGTTTCAGAACATTTAGGTGTTTTAAAACTTATGTGGTGAGTTAATTAAGTGCAAATTACTAGTGAAGTGCAATAACACATATCTGTGGGCAATTAAACAGAAAAAAATCAAATACTGGTAGTTTCCCATAAACAGTTTGATAAGCACTGACTATGATTGTACTGGTTTGATTTAGGGTTGCCACATACAGTTTTGTGTCTAAATATTTTAATTCTATTTCTAAATAGAAAATTCATAAAAAGAGTAAAAATGTGATATTAGAAGAAGTTGGGAGAAGAAGATAATCCAAATCTAAATATGACATGTGAAACACAGATAAAAATGGTTGGCCTCAATAGCTATTTTTGAAGAATTATTACTATTTTAATGTTATGAAATGATATAAAAATATTAACTATTTGTTGAATTGGTGTCTTTGTAGCTCATTTAGAATAGAGTCCAGTCTTGTTTGTTTTATCTTGCTCATATTTGGAACTTAATAAAGATGAGAAATAAATGGGGCACATATACCATGTTTTTTAAATTACAGATGACCTGAAGCTAAACACATTATTTATTTTCTACAATTGTTACCTCAGTTGATCTTTGTGCCAAATTTTTCATAGCATTCAACTTTAATCATTTAAAGAGCTAGGTTTTGAATTCATTGAAAAAATATACTCATTGAAGAGAGATGATATTGTGTCTTGTGTTTGGTACTTCAATAGTAACAAAGAACTGTTATATATGTTATTCCATGTGATCCTCACAAAAAACTTACACAAGGAAGTATTTCTTTCCATTTAATAGAGTAAAAAATCAGCACCAAGTAGAATTAAAACCAATTTCATAAATCTTTTTTAAAAAATAGAAGAGAATAATTACTTTTCAACTCAGCCACTATACAAAAGTTAACTGGTATTAACTTGATGCCCAAAACAGATAAAAACAGTAAAAACAACAACAACAAAAAAACTATCTCCTGAACTAAGATATAAAAATCATCAACAAAATATAGCTAATCTAATCCAGCAGAGAACACAAAGAATTACACAACATGAATAGTGGGATCAACTCTGGGTATGCAAGAAGGGTTCAATATATGGAAAAATAATCATTGCAATCTAACATACCAGTAATCTAAGAAGAAAAATCATATATTTTATGAATTGATTCAGAAAAAGCCTTTGACAAAATCCAACATACAACTCAACATAAAAAAAATTATCAAAATAACACTAAAACAGAGATTAACTTCCTTAATTTGATTTTTAAAAATAAAAAAAATAAGAGCAAACCAACCAACCAACAACAACAAAATAACCCTTTCTGCTAACATCATTTTTAATGGTAAAGACTGAATACTTTCCAGTAAAATTGGGAACAAGACAAGGATGTCCAATACTGTTCCTCTTATTCCACATAATACTGAAAGGTTTAACTAAAGCCATAAAAGAAGAAAGTGAAAAACACAATGTATATATATTTTAAAAGAAGAAACAGATAATTTGATTTGTAGGTGCTATGGTTACCTATGTAAAAATTCCCCAGATATCTATAAAATATCTCCCAGAAATAGTAAGTGAATTAAACAAATTGACAGGATACAAGTTTAATATTAGTCTGAGTGGAAGGAAGACCTCAAAAAGTCACATTCCCCAGGATTCCATTTATATATATAATTCTTGAAATGACAAAATGATAGGCATGGATAGGAAATAGTAGTAGTCCGGGGTTTATGGTGGGCATCAGGGGACGTGGCAGTGGCTATAAAGTAGAGTAAAAAAGGTCCTTGTAATCGAGCCTTTCTCCATCTTGACTACTATGGTAGGACAAAATTGTGCAGAACTAAACAAATCCCCCTACACAAGTAAGTATATGCAACATGGGTTTAATCTTTATAAAGTTCAAAAAACATTAATGAACTGTATTGATCTCAACACTCTAGCAATATGCTACGATTGAGGGATGGTTATATCTGGTCACTTTGTATCACTTCTTACAAGTGCATGTAAATATAAAATTACAAAATTAAAAGTTAAACTATAAAGGAACTAGTTTTGTCAACTTTTGCATAGCTGCTGAGGGATAGAAGGATAAAAATAGAAGCCATATTTTATCACTTCTACCTTGGGACACTTTTTCCTTCAAAATGACAAGTACTCAAGTAATTAAAGATATAAAGTTAAAAACAGTTTTTATTATTTTTAGTTATATGCCTGAACTGATGTTATTTTATGAATCCCTCTAAGTCATTGAAATTACATAAATAGCATTATGAAAGTGCAATCACGAGGGAAACAAAAGAGCTACAGGTAAACCTTGAGTGGCAAGTCTTCCAGACCATGCATAAATGTGTTAGAATGTGGACACACAACACTGAGAATCATACTCAGAGTTTCTGTATTCCCGACCTGCTTGTATTTTTTTCCTGTTCTGGATGACATGAAACTATACAAGTATTTAATTATTAAGAATTATGTTTAATTTAAAAGTGGGAAGAAAATTATCTGTTTTCTGGTAATATTCATTTCCTGTTGCTGCTGTAACTAATTACCACAAACTCATAAATTTATGATTCAACAACCTAAATTTATTATCATATAGTTCCAGTCCTTGGACATAGGCTCTCCTGGATAAAATCGAAATGTTGTCAGGGCTGTGTTCCCTCTAGAGGCTGTGGGGAAGAATGTATCCCTCACCTTTCCTAGTTCATAAAGGTTGTCTGCATTCCTGGGCTCATGATCTCCTCCAAAAAGGGCATCACTCCAGCCTCTGCCTCTGTTGTCACACCTCCTCTTTGACTCTGTCACTCCCGCCTGCTCCTCTTTAATACTGTCCTATGCCTATCTGGATAATCCAGGGTAATCATTCCCTCTCAAGATTCTTAATAATAGTAACAACACAATAACATCGGCAAATCACCTTTGCCATTTAAAGTAACCTATTCACAGGTCTTTAGTGTTAGCATGTGGACATCTTTGGGGGTGTCATTATTGTATCTCCCACATGGGTGAATCGATATTCAATAAAACTTCACCTTTCAATATAAAAATAAAAGGTCAGGTCACTGAGTCAACTCAATAAAATACTTCATGATTTAAAAGTGCATCTTTATAATACTTTCAGAACATGGTATTATGATCCACTCCACATGGGGGTCTCCATTATAGAGCATATGAATTTGAAAATAAAATAGAATTATGAAAAAAATGTATCCTTTTGGAGCAGATACATTGACAAGCATTTTCATATGAGGGATAATCAGCAGGAATTTTCAAATGTGAAGTACTTTCTATTCATTTTTATTTTTAAGGAAATAAAATATTAAATAAAGTATCAAGAATAAATAAACATATTTTGAATAATATATAATTCATACAGGATAATTTCTCATTTGAATGCAATACTACTGTGTAATATGCTTAATAATTGACTAATAAAATATTTCCAACCTGAATGATGAATGTGGTATCTGCAGTCATTAAAATTCAAACATTTATAAATGATTCATAATTCTAATGATAATTACTGAATCTCACCCATTCTCTTCTGCAAATAAAAAGAAACTGTGGATCTTCAATGATAAATCATTTCACCATATTCCTTTATATCAAATTTCTAAAAACAACTGATTGGTAACTCTCCTCTGACCATGTGGTTAAAAAGTGATGATTTGTGCAATGTGAATTTTGTTTATTTTATTAATAATTAATAATGTGGACTGAAAAAGCAAAAAAAAAAAGGGAAAGTATTAAGTGCCAAATGTAGTAGTTTTAAGATACTGCACAACTAAAAGCCTGTTTTATATGTAAACTGTCTCTACTGGTAAGGATTAAGCCCTGCAAACCATTTGTGAGTTCACCCTAGCTCTTTAACCTCTCTACTTTTAGTACTACAAAATATTCGGTTAGTGAGGCTCATAGTGTTATCAGCTTCTGTTTATAATTCTATGTGAATTCAGAGAATTTTCGGAAGGAAACTGGGTTTCGAACTGCATGACCAGAAAATAAAACATTTCAATAGTTTGTTCATGATTGAATATTTTTGTTAGAATAAAGGTGGTAAGTGATTTGGTCCTATTTTAGTGTTCAGAGCCAAATAGAGACAAATTCATTTACAATTTTGTATAAAATGATAAGCATCTGCACTGGAAAGTATTGCATGTAAACAAGGGGCCCAAAATGATAAATGAGCATGTAAGTCAAAGTGACAACTGGAGAAAAACTCAAATTATTCCTTTTGGCCTCAACTTTCTCATTTACCTCTTACAAGATGGTAATAAAATTAGTTGTGAAATATTTTGTACTGAGGCTTAAGCCCTCAGACAACTAAATAAACTTAATTATCTCTAATAAAATCAATGGGACTTACCCTTGGGCCACAGAATTGAAATGTATCTTATTTTCTCTGACTTATGTCCATAATGCTTAGGGGTGTCATCACTCTGTATTTTCAGAAAAAAATTGAGAATTAAAATATTATACAGTTGGCAGTAGACAATGGCTATGGCTCTGTGTTTCAGAATATTTACAAAAATAAATAAATAATCCTGCATCTATGAATATGTTAAATGATGAGTCCATAAACCACACACACATCAGAAGCACTAGCTTGCCAGACTCAGTGAAGAAACAGCATGAAGTAAAAGTGAGTTTTAACTCACCCGAGTTGAAACAATTCATGTTCTAGGACACTTAAAAATATTTGCACAAAGGGAAAATTTTCCACTTGCTGGGAAGTAAGCAGCGCTCAGCGTGTCCATCCCTACCTTGTTATGCACTTGGTATTTATTTTTAGAGGACACTTTTAGTCTTCAAATTACTATTACTAATGATTGATTCTCTACGGAAGGAAGATTCTGCACCACTCATAAAGAATTTAAGTTGCATCTTTTCTTTGTGCTTTTTTAAGAAAAAATAAAGTATAGCCTGCAGTAAGGTTACTACTATCCATTTCATTTGGGACTTTAACATAGGATTATTGGCAAAATGGAGAAAATAAACCAGAGTAAATTTGTCAGCTGAGGATGTAGTAAAGGATTTTTCAATGAAAATGATACCATTGTTTTGGGGAGAGAAAGGGATGTCATCATTTTATAATTTTGTATAAGCACAAAATTGATAGCATCTGTATCAGAGTAATAATGTCATCATTATCTAAACCTAACAAAAGAGAAACACATTTTTCTTGTGGTCTAGCAACTAAAGACTGAAATTAACTTTCCCTTCAACATAAATGTTGGCTTTCTTTCCTTCCTTCCTTCCTCCCTCCTGCCCCTTCCCTCTCTCTTTCTTTCTCTTTGCCTTACTCTTCTTTCTCCTCCTTCTTCTTTACCAAGGGTTATCTTTCCTCTCAACATTACTAATATCTTTACTACTAAAGACTTCACTAAGCATAGCTGATAAATTCTAATTGTAAGTATAACAACTATTGTGATCAGTCAAATAAACAAACATACATAAGAAGTTGAGAAAATTATACATAAATAAGGGAATAAAATATATTTATAGTTATCTCAAATATTTTGCAGAAGAATGCACTATAAAACACACATATTATAAGAGCAATCAAAATATGGTCTTTCTGGGAAATTATTTATGCATTGAAGTTATAATGTTATACACAATTATTCTTTAACATTTTAACAAAATTGGAAATAAATATTTATATTTGTGTTATCTTGATAAAATAAAACTTTAAATTTTGGAAAAATTGAAGAATTAGATAAGCATATACTTAGTACTGCCTACTCAGTAAGTATGTAATTACAAATATCTAGTCAATTATAACATACATATTGAAGATAGTTATCATTATATTGCAGAGAAATTTATTTTAAATTATCAGAAGTATATAGGTAGTTATCATTTAGTATGTGTAATTGTTAATTACAACTCTCATAAGAAGAATGCTGTATTGGTTATCAAAAGCTTTGATCATATACCTAATGTTACCTAATACATTTTTCAGATTTGTAAAATAAAATATTGTATTAGTTTTGTTCAGTAAATACTAGGCAATGAAGCAATCATTTCATATCATTTAGCCATGAAAATGATTCCAAGGTAGAAGAGAATCTGAGGGAAAAAGCACAATGAATGTGAAAAATTTGTTTAGGCATTATAATCCTATTAAGAATAACAGCATAATGTCAATTAGGAAGTGTAATTTAAGGAAATTTTAATGAAGAGTAAAACCATGGAGGAAAGAAGGGGAAGTGACAATCAAATAGGGGACTCATGGTCATGGACAATGGTGGGGGAGGTTGGCTGTGGAGTTGGGGAGCGGGGTTGGGAAGAGCAAGGAGGGAAAGAGGAGACAACTGTAACTGAACAATAAAAAGAATAAAACCTGTTTTCTCTTTAGAAAATTAAATAATATGCATACACTTAAGATAAAAAATTGCAATTGATTCTCTTGTTATCTACCACTAACTTTATATGGACATTTATTGAAGTCTCATGCTTCACAAAAGCATGTCTTTAAATGCTGTTTAAAATTAAATAAATATTTCTTATATCAAGAAAATAGTCTTTGATATTAATACATGACATCAATATAAATGTATAAAGGTCATTCTCTTGGTCAGATATCAATGGTAGATAAGTAGATAGATTGATTGTCATGTATATATCTATATTATCTCTCTATACATGTGCATATATTAAAATAACTGTGTTTAGGGCATTCAAAAGGAATAACAGGATTTTCTTTTGTAAAAAGGGAGAGGGTATGTCCTTCTTTTACATAAATTTATGTTCAACGTAGATAAAACTTCCTTTCCATTCTCCAGTCCACCAGTTTTTTTTTTCTCCATAGTCATACTTGTGTCCAGCTCAAAGATTTATGGACTCAATGATAGCTATTCTAAAAATTCTCCTTAAAATCTAGGTATATAAGTTTAATACATTTCTTTTCTTCTATATAATTTAGTTTCAGGTTTTATTTTAGGCCTTAGATCCATTTTGAGTTAATTTTTTGTGAAAAGTGACAGAAAGCATCCTAGTTTGCGCATGTGGCTTTCCAATTTTCCCAGCACTATTTGTTGAAGAGGTTTTCTTTTTTTATTGTATGTTTTTGGATATTTTGTTGAAAATTATTTGCCCATATACATGTAGGTTTATTTATGGGCCCTCAATTCTGTTCTATTGGTCTGTGTGTCTGTTTTTTTTTTTTTTTTCTGCCAATACCTATCTGTTTTGATTATTGCTGCTTTGTAGTATAGTTTGAAGTCAGAGTGTGTGCTATCTCTGGCTTGGTTCTTCTCAGGATTGTAGTGGCTATTCAAAGTCCTTTGTGATTTCACACAAATCTGGTCATTGTTATATTTATTTTAAAAATGCCATTGGAATTTAGATGTCATGGCATTAAATCTGTATATTGCTTTGGGTAATACGACCATTTAATAATGTGGATTCTTCCAATCTATGAACATGGAATATCTTCCATTCATTTGAGTCTTGCTCAATTTCTTTTAACTGCTAGTGGGAATGTAAACTGGTACAGTCACTACGAAAAACAAGGTGGAAGTTACACAAAATAAAAAAATAGAGTTACCATATGACCCAACAACCCTTCTTCTGGGTTTTCAAAAAATTTTGAATATACTTGTTAATAATGATCTATGCACTTTTATGTTAATAGCAGCATTGTTAATGGTGGCCAGGATATGAAAACAACCAAAGTGTCCTTTGATAGATAATTAAATAAAGAAGATATGGTACACATACTTATACAATGGGATACAACTCAGCCATAATTAAAGATGAAATAGTGCCATTTGTTACAACATAGACGGATCCTGAGAATATTATGCTAAGTGAAATAAGTCATAAAGAAAAATCAAGGACCATATGCTTTTACTCAGATGTGGGATATAAAACTAAAAGCAACAAATGAACAAACAAGGCAAACAAACAAATAAAAACTCATACACACAGACAACAGTATGGTGGTTACCAGAGAAAAAGGGAGGTGGAAGGGTAGTAACAGGTAAAGTGGGTCAAATATATGGTGATAGAAGGAGACTTGACTTTGGGTGGTGAACACAAATGTAATACACAGATGAAGTATCACAGAATTGTATAATTGAAAACTAAATAATTTTATTAAACAATGTCACCCCACTAAATTTAATTTAAAAATTAAAATAGAACCACAGACATGGAAACTTGGAACAGACTGAAAGTGACCAGAGGGGATAATGATGGAAAGAAGGGGAAAGGACTAGACAAAGAACATGTATGAATGACTCACGGACATGGACAACTGTGGGAATTGCCTATGGGAGTGGGG
>PVKM010002607.1:0-63477 GCA_004027735.1 Carollia perspicillata | reverse complement strand
ATGCTGGGCTTATATTCCAAGAAGATAAGAAGAGCAGGGTGAACAGAACTGACCTGGCAGATAGCCAACTGGACAGTTACCTCAGCCTTCTGATCACGAGCCTCTGCGACCAATTGCTAAAGAAAGCACAGGCATAGCAGGGGCAGTCCAGCCAACCACAGGATTGTCCACGCGCTGGACATGCAGCCCAGCTGCCAATGGCTAACTGCCACATCTGCTTCTGTAATGAGCTTGCTTGCTTTTTCATAAAAACCCTAGCTGTGAGCGGTGGGGGCGCGACTCTCATTTGCAGCTCTAAGGAGCACTGTGTCTCCGGACACGTTCGGAGAGTTCGCCCCTGCACAGGTAAAACTTTGGCCAATAAAGTAACATCTTTGAAACCCTGAAAGTCTCCGACATTTGTTCTCGCGGTGGGTGGATGTAACAAACCCAGACCTGGTACAGGTATTAATAAAAGCTTGGTAAAGACTAAGATAACCCCTTGAGCAGGATCAATCTGTTTCAAAAAATGATTAACCAGTTCTCCCTTTGATAACATTTGGTATTGGTGGGATTAAGTTTCAACAACATGACCCCAGGCAGTAGACTGAGTTTAGGACAGGACACTAGAGACCATGGAGTGGGCTGAGCCAAGCAGAGAAACTAGGACTAAAGCAGAGTTACCAGTCTGGTCTGACACTATGGGCAACATGGAAGATTGTGCCTCTATGAAACTGAAAGGTATCAAAAACCTGAATATATAGTCATCCTGAAGTCACTATTACTTTATTACTCATTTTTAGGATTGAATATTAATCACAAATAAATACACACATACATACATTTTGAACTAGAAGATTAATTAGAAAAAAATGATGAAAGGTCAGTTTCTTTTTGCTTCCACAGCCATTGGAATATAAACATTAATACAAAAGTTGCCATCTATTACTACTTGCATTATTTGGGAAGTAGCTGATTTATGAAAATGGATCTCATTGTATTACCTCATAGTGTTCTACTTCGTTACTGTGACCCAGCAGCCAGGTATTAAACTAAATGTTCAGAGAAGGTTAATGTGGAAATGAACAGGAACATAGCCAGGAATGTTTAGTTCTCACCTTACTTGACTTTCCTGTGATGTCTCCTTGCAAAAGCCCTGTGAAACTAGGAAAATCCTCCAACCTGCAACCTTTCTGCTCTTGGTTCCTCTAATACTGCTATTTTTTTCTGTATTATTTATATAAACATCATATTTCTTACACATGAAACTTAAACTTAATATTTTGTTGAAATCCGTATTTTTTTTTGCTACTCACCAAGGATTTCAGTCCAGAAAATTGGGGCTCATCCTTAGCTCATTCTTCTCCCTCACTTCTCATACTGAATTAGACTCCAAATCATGTTGAATGTACCACTTAACTGTTGCTTACTTAGTTGTGTTTCTTTTTCTTCTCATTACCTCAACATGGTGTCCTACTAGTTCTTTGCTCGTATTAGTGTAAAAGTCGTAGAACTGATATCTTTACTTTTTTTCAAAATCCTACTTCCCCCACATTTCATTGATCTTTTTTATTGTGCCAAGAGAGGTCTTTCTAAATGGTAAACTTGATTTTGCTCCTTCCTTTAGGTCCTTCGCAACTCATCATTTTCTCTAGGATCAGTTCCCCAAGACTTTGCCTAAACTACCGAGAGTATCAATGGTTAGATGTTACAATATCAGTAAGTCATCATCATCAAAAACTAGGTTTAATCATAAAGAATTAGAGTGGCTGAAGTTAAGGCAATCAAAGGCAGCTATAAAAGTCTAGATAAGGGAAAAGTTACATGGGACTTCAGACATGAGATTATGCATATATTAGTCACTAATCATGGTAGAAACAGAGAGAAATTTGTCAAAATGTGGTAAGAATTATGGATTGGTAACTATGACTCAGAACATCCATTGGGGTTCTTTCTTGCCTTGGTAAGCCCACTGGGACTTGTTCGGTGGTGGAGTCCACAGATTCAGTGTGCCTGGAACAAGTGGTGAAGAGAGCATGGGGTTAGATTATCAGGGAGACAATGCACACATAGTAGCTCTGGCATCTTGTTATAAAATAGTTCTATCATCTCTTGGCAAAAAGTTACGTAAGTGTAACTTTATTGATAGTTTATATATGTGAATTTTAAGCATGAGAAAATTTTTTAAAAACCCTGGAAAAAAGACAGAAGAAGGGGCCAGAAACACTGTGTGGTCATTTGTCCAACTAGAGTTTCTAGAAAGATAAAAATTAAGAAAATGAATGTCAGAAGATGAAAAAGTGAAATGAAGTTTTTTTTATTAAAAGATTATTTTAAACAATATACTCAGATAGTTAACACTAAGCTCTGGCTTATTTTTTATGACCAATCTATCATCTTCCATTGCTGTTGGGTCAATTCCTAGTACCCCAATATATCACATAAATAATGTTTCCTGGTTAATTCATCCAGAAAGTCAGAGAGAAGATTTACACCCATACCTGCCTTCCCTCAGATCAGTTTCTCTGCTCTTTCAAATATATCTGCTCTCTCTGATGACTTTCAGAGAGCTATAGAATTGAGAATCAACTACTCTCAGTACTCCACTTTAATATATATAAAATACTACATTTCCATGTTCAAGGCTGCCCAAAGTTAAAGGCCTAAAATGTAATAGCTACAGAAGTAGAAAACATGAAGGACTTTGTATTTTTCCTCCTTTTTTATTCTTTCCTCCTTTTACCCTATATTATTTCTTTATACAAAGCCTTATGGCAATAATAATTTGAACAGCCCCGAGTGGTGATGCCTCACATTTTTGTAAGTCCAGTCATTCCATCCCCAAGCACTTCAAACTTCTGTGCAGCTTGTCGCTTCATAGATGTGTCTTCCACCAGCAACATAACTGTGTGTAAATCTTAGTCTACTCTCCTTAGGCCTCTTCTACCCCAACACTCACATAAGGATCACAACTTACTCTTCTCTGAGCTCTGAGGGGCATAGGTGACTATATTTTATCTGATAAAAATAAAACAAGCCCATGTGTTAAGTGCAAATAAACTAGTATTATACTTTATGAGTGTGGATTTGCATATCAACAAAGTCTATGAAGATAATGACATTAGAACAAAAGATACCAAAGGAGAAAAACTCAGGGTACTTTCTATGTCATTCCATAATAAGAAAATCCTTCCAACAGGCAGATATTCTCTCACTCTAAAAATGAGTCAAAATAAATAAAAATCAACACAATGAGTAAACTTTCAGAAAAGAATAGCTGTGTCAAAGTCCTTTTGTCTCCCTTTTTCATCAATTTCTCCTCAGTTTAATTCCATTCTTGTCCTACTTTTCTCCCCAGTTTCATTTTTTTCTGAATCATTGCCCTGACTTTTGTTATCTCTTAATTTATTAATTTATTCAAGCATTGACAGTTCTGAGACTTTCCGGGCTCAGTAATCTACAGGTCACTCAACAGTATGTAAATGTCCTCTCAGCAATGACCTTGTCATTCCCAGAAAAACATACTCTTCTCCTGGATCATCAGGTCACTGTCCATGTCAAAGAACAATTCTATATCTTGAGAGAAACTTGATTATTTTAAAGATTACATCATCTTTCTGGGTTACATTTTATAAATGCTCTTGTACAATATCATTAAGATATAAAAACGAACACTGAACAAGAATTTAAGAAATCAGCAGGTGGTAGTAAGCAATTCTTTTTTCTTTTTTGGAAAGATGAGATCTATTGTTTAAATTATTTTTTTTCTGAAATATGTTGCTTGTGGTGAAGTAATCAGTAGAAATGCTCAAGATGCAAATGAAGTTGCAAACAGTGTAAGCTCAGGCCTTATGATTGGGTACTTCAGTTGTGATCCCAAATTTATGTCCCTTTGCTCATATTATTCTCTCAGATTGAAAGTTTTTTTTTTAAATGAAATTTTTAGCTATATACTAATTTATTTGTCTAACTTGAATTTTCATAAAATGTTTAATGTAAACACTATTTCTCTTGCACAGTCACTTTTAAAATTATCAACACTCGTTTTCTGACCTGGTGGCTCAGTTAGTTGGAGCATTAGCCCATACACCAAAAGTTCTCAGGTTGAATGTCCAGTAGGGCACATACTTAGAATGCAGGTGTGATCCCCCATCAGGGTTAATAACTAGGTTGCAGATTGATGTTTCTCTCTCTCTCTCAAATCTGTGGACGTATTCTTGGGTGAGGGTTAAAAACTTATAAGCATTAACTTTGAAGCATTTAGCACATAGAAAATACTCAATAAGTGATCATCTTATTACTATTTTGTTTTCCCACTTGTTAATTATCTTCCTATTTCTATAATAATTTTTTAACCCTTTATATTCTCTTGCTTCTGTGTGTGTATTAGCCCCGGTGCACTTGAAGTAGAGCAGAAGAGAAAGATTGATGTGCTAATAATGGGGAGGTTCAAGCCCAGAGTGATGACAGTGAGGGGAGAGGGGTAACGAAGCAACAGAAGATGTGGTGCAGTGCAGGGCTCTTCCTTATTGTTCTGGTGACCATTTCAAATATACCAGGGATGAGGTATAGCAACTGGAGCAACACGCAGAATGTAGGATGGATTGAAAGAAGCACTACAGGAAGTTGTCCTCTACAGTGAGGGAGATTGAGGTGTCTGGATCCTTTCTGCCTGTTTTTCTCATTTGTCTAAGTACCTTACATGGGTAGATACAACCTCCCATTACTGGGTAGAATCACCAGACTTCACTGGACAGTCTGGAAGCCAGGCATTGTGTGGTCCATATAAATCTGAAAGAGGAGGGTCAACTTGGAGAAGGTGGATACCTACAGAGAAGGAAAAGTGGGAAGTGGCTGAAATGTGAGAAAGCACACCGGGTTTATATGGTGATGCAGGACTTCTCCCGTGATGTGAAGCAATACTTGAGGAGAACACTTTTTTTCTGTTTTCTACATCTGGTCGTTGGTCTAGTACCTGGCACTATCTGCTTCTAAGATAAATAAATAAGAGAATTGAAGAATATATACATGAGCAACATCACAGTACCAAAATAGTCCATTATTTAATTTTTTGGAAGAGGTAGTAAAATAATTACTCAGCCAAAGCCCTGGCTTGTATAGCTCAGTGGATTGAGCGCGGGCCTGGGAACCAAACAACTGTGGTTCAATTCCCAGTCAGGGCACATGCCTGGGTTGCAGACTAGGTCCCCAGTAGGGGGTGCATACGAGGCAATTATATATTGATATTTCTCTCCCTCTCTCCTTCCCTTCCCCTCTGAAGATAAATAAATAATTTTTTAAAAAATAATAATTACTCAGCCAATGATATGTTCAGCGTCAGTTGATTGAGTTGATTGTTAGTTCAAATTATTATTTTTACAATGAATTCATTGCAATGAGTAAACCACTCATTTGCTATAGTGACTATCAAAACCAAAGAGAAGAATCAAAACAAGGCTATCTAGTGTGATCTTGATAGATACATTGCACTCTGCATTTGCAAAAATGATTGTCTCTCTTCTCTTTTCATGTCTTTCTCTGCTTTGTGCTTTTTTCTTTTACATTCACTGTTGTCATGTTTTCATCATAAAAAAATATGAAAAAAGCTAAAATACTACATAAAACACCCATTTCCAGCCCTGGATATATTCTCTTCACTGTTTTCATGTTTATAATTTTTGTTTGTTTCTTTGTGTGTGCTTATTTGTGTATGTATGTGTCTGTGCCAAAAACCGCTAGGGGAATAATTATAATAACTTAAGGAAGAAAACAGCCTAAATGTTACTCCTATTAACTATTTTAGGTAAAATGCTTGTAATTCTACAAGGTAGCATGGAAAATATCTAAGTTAAAAGTGAGAGGCAAAAAAGTGCTTATGCACAATCTTTTAAGTATTTTTCAGTGCTTACTGGCACAGAAAAGTGGAGACTATATTTGTGCAATACGTAGATGGATGACTTAATGAAATGAAACATACATACATCAAGGGAAATGTACCAGTCTACCTTATGTCATGCATATGGCTGGCAGGTTTCTTTGGTAAGGTCTTTGTCAGGATGGCAATTATGTGACCCATTTGATCACTAGCCCCCATCTGATTCGGACTCCATCCCTCGGGGTCCTTGCATTATGGCTGCCACAGACAAATTCACATGGACTGCAGAAGTCCTGTGGAGAAAAAGGGAAGGCATGGCTGCTCTCTAAGTGAGAGAGAGGGCCCTGACCCCTGCCTGGACTGGCTTTTATTGCTTTTCTGGGTACATTATATTGAGGATGGTCCTCATTTACTATGCACAGGTTCACTTTAGGTGGTTACCTTTTACAGACAACAAAGGACAGTATGTTGCTAATTACATCAAAGAGAAGGATGTTGCAGATTAAGTGGAAAAGTGGTTGAACTGGTTACACTCCATACTTGGGAGGTTTAGCACAGATTTTAGAAAGTTACTTTAGAGATATGCAGTAAACATTTGCTGCCTTAATTCAAGGTGAGGGAGTTTCAGCAAAAGCAAGAATCAAAGCAGCCTAGGTACAATGTAGATCTGGTTCCCCATGGGGAAGCTGATCTGTGAGTTTGGCTTCCTATGTGCTGACTCACGCCTGTGGGTTTTTCAATAGGGCTGGGCTACATTCGGCACACCTAGCAGATCGGTTCCCTATACTCATCCCCAATTGTCCCTTCAGCCTGATACCCACAGCGAGGTCTGCCATTCATTCATGCTGCATTTGTGATCTAATATCCTACTTTGATTCTGGTGAGTTACTTTCCCTTTTGCTGATTTTTTAGACAGACCTCCTACCTACCCTGAGATTAATGTTTTATATTTATTTACTTCTAGTCAGAAGCATTTGGGTAAGAGCTTAAATACCTCAATACAACATTTTCAAGCCCTGACTTTACATACACATTTTGTACCAGAAATACCATCTTTGAGTCCAAAAAAATACTCAAGCTCAAAATTTTCTGCTACATAGCTAAATTTTCCAGAAACAAAAGCACAGACCAACATTTCCTAAACTGAAAAAATATGTTGTACAATGTGATTCTGGCAAGAAGTAATATTTTTTATGTTAAAGTGTGTTTTGGTATTCTGCATATACCCTCCTTCACTCTTCTTTCCTGCTGCCACACATACATTCCTAGTACTTAAATGTACATTAAAGCCTTCAGACAAGACCTGCAGGAAAGAAACCTGGTCTGTGCCATTTATTTCAGGGCTATTCAAACTTCTGAGTTCAAAGAGGCCTAGAGTCAGAGTGTATCTATAAATAGAGATGGAAAAACTCACTTTGAGAAGCACTAGGTTACACAAAGCTGCAACAGAGAAGTAGTAACTGGCTTTGGTTTTTCTCAAATCTTCTCTCAAAGGCACTGCACCCAAGAAACCATCAAACATCTCTTACTTGTGTTTATATTGGTAAATTGTTGAACTTCTATTAAAACTGCCATCACAGTATGCCTTGCCTAGCATCGGGGTGCCTTCTTTATGTGTACCACACTTTAGGTCTACTCTGAGTGTATGGGCAGAGATCCTTGCAAAGAAACATTTGATTTCAACCCTCTCCTGGCCAGCTGCGTGAATTGTCTTGATAATCCCCTAGAATACTTTTTCTGGCATTATACCTGTGTGTATGTATCTATGTGTATGTGTATAAATTTAATCTAGACAAATTTAATGATTACCATAAAACAATCATTACCAATGAGGAAATCCTGAGAAATGTTATCTGAAATGATGAATGTTTTAGTCCTGAGAGGTTGCCTTTTCATTTACCTGGACTGTGGGCACACCACTAGAACAAGTTTCAACTAAGCTGCAAACAAGAAAATAAAATAAAATATTTCAAAGTGAATACATGCTATGATCAGACATTTTAATGATTTATTATAATGTCTTATTTTTTAACCCTTTTTTCTGTCTCTACGTTTAGAGTCCTAAACACTTGTCATAATTTATCTATGGGAATGATTTTCAACTGGTGTGTCACTAGAATTTTTAAAACATGCAATACCTGCTGTTCAGTCAGGCGCACTGACCTCTTTTCCCAAACACTGAGTCAACACAACAATAGCCATCCAGTGTGAATGCCCTGTCTTAAACCATAAATATATAGGTCATATAATAGAGTTGCATCTTATCAACTGCATCACATAATAAGGTTGCATCTGATTGGTTAATTTTGTTTTTTCCATTTTAATACCCCAGATTAGGTTAACAGAGTGAAGTAGCTTAAGTAATACTGGATATATCCCCATCCTCCTTGAGACTCCCATTGATTTCCGAGACTGCCTGATATCGCTTCACACACTGTCCCTCATTGGAGCCGAATATTTCCTCTGAAACCTTATTTTAAAATGCTGATTAAGGTGTTTAATCAAAGCTTTCTTCACAGAGGCCTTTGAATTTTAATTGAGGGCAATTGAATAACAAATAATAAGTTTTTAATAGCAAAATTTAATGTGATAGGAAGAGAACACATTTTAAAGGGTTGTGCGTTCTGACAATCCCTTAGAACATGGCCCAGAGACTTATACTGCATTTGTTGTTTAGTATCTGGAGAAAATGTCCATGAAGTGCACTAGAGCTCACACGTAAGTTTTCACCTGAGGTCGTTCTTTGGTAGAGAAATTAAATATTGCTCCTCCGAGAACCTGATGCCTAAACCAAGTCACATGTGCTAATCCACAGAGTTGAAAGATGAGATTTTGACAAGAGGAGTTCTGTGGGAGGAAAATCAATTCCTTATTACAAGTGGGGAGAACGGGAGGTAACAAGGGAGACAAGAATTGAGAATTCGAAGTGAGCTGCCCTCACCTACAATGAGTTTTTGACATTTTTGGTAAGGCTATCACCACATTTAGTTGCGAAGCATGCTTAGGGAGAACATCTTAAAGTAGATCAGTATAAAGTGAAATCCTAACTGTGAGTGGACTGAATTCAGAATGACTGGTTGAGAGCAGAACTAGTAATATAAAGTCTTTATTAGCAGTGTTGAATTAATGGAGTGATGAAATGGGAAATAGTAACATGTAGAATTATGGGAAGGTAGTGTCTGGAATATCTGCATGACTGATTGATTTTAAACACTTTTCATTTGTGTCTTAACTATTTAGAAAAATGACAGCTTTTCCCTGTCACACATCAATTTCAAAAGCTGGTGCTGTGCATATAAAACAATGTCCCTTGAAGGGTTTCCTTAGATATACTGTCAACATTAGTGTAAGCTTTGAAAATAAACCCTTGAGTAGAAATCACTTGCTGCCTAAATTATTTCCTGTTGCTGAAATTGGAATCTCACTTATGCCCAAGTGAAAATATAATTCTTACGCATGTCCAGACTGAAACAAAAGACTGTTCCTACACACAACAACACTATTGAAACAACTTTCCTAAATATCCAAACAGTTTGGCCTTGATGCCTTTATGCAAATAAGCTTAATGTGTGAAAAAAAGTGAATGACTGAGTTACACATGTGCATTTTCCAAGAATCATTGTATCTTCAAAGTTTTTATTGCAATATCAACCCAAATTAGCAGATTAGTATATAGAAAGCGATTTTTAGAAGGGCTCATGCTGTCTATGCTTTATTAATATATTAGTGAGGCTAGCTTATTTTTCATTATTAAAAATCTGTAACCAACATTAGACACATCATAGATCCTCATGTTGAGAACAAAATATGTGAGGGTATTATGTTTATTTTACTTGGGTATGTATTTATTTATTTTAATTTGAAGTCTTTCATCTGTCAGTGGTGGATCACAGATGACAAAGAATTCATATATATGTGCTTACATATTTGAGTGTGCCACATTTTCTGAAATGGAAAAGCACAGATATGTGTATTCTTGGCTGTATCGTTAATGCATACTTTCCATTAGGTGGAGAGTGTAGGGACATTCCTTAGCAGATAACAAATTGCCAGCTTCTCACAATGTGCTTGCTGGCTATTCCATGTCTTCCTAATTAATACAGGATAAAGCAGATGCCATTATCTATATCATTTGGCTTGGGGAAGTAAGTTTTTTGTGTTATTCCCAAATCTGCAAAAAGTCTGATGGTACTCTTGATAAATGATCAATGTAGCTAAAGAAGACTGGCTCTCAAAACTATGGAATTCAGCTAGAAATAATCTAACCACTTATCACCCAATCTTTCTGAAGATACTCCATTATTTAAAACCAGTGAAAAATAAAAATGCCAAGAACTATAGTAAATAATTGATAATATCCAAATTAAGATGATCACTAATTTTGGAGTGTGAGCATGTTGCATAGTCAGTTTGAATAAAGAGAAACTCTATGGAATTGTCTCTATGCAAATAACTTGCAATAAATTAAACAGTTTTCCAAAGAGTCTCTGCATTGGCCAAATCAGCTGTACACAATCTGCCCACCCTTGTTTTTTGTGTCTCTGCTTTCCTGTTGGTTTGCTGTGCAACCTATCTTCAACATGGAGTCTAAACTGTCATAGATCCAACTATTTGCTGCACTATTCTCACTACTTGAGCTTTGTTCTAACAAATTTTTAACATATACTTTCATCAGAAGTTGAAGTCCCATGAAATAAAGAATGGATATTTCATCAAGCTTGATTGATATCTACCTAAATCTGAGCAGGATTAATTCCATTTCTATCTAACAACAAAATCAGTTTGAATAAATATGCATCAGAAACATGGAAACATGCAACAGACTGATAGCTATAGGAGGGGAAGAGGGAGCAGGTAATAGTAGAAGGAAGGGAAGGGTCTAGTCAAAGAACATGTATGAATGACCCATGAACATGGACAATGAGAGAGGATTGACTGTGAATGAGAAGGGTGGGATGGTTGGAGGAGGGCAAAAGGAAAAAAAGGAAATTGGGACAACTGTAATAGAATGAACAATAAAAGAATAAACTAAAAAAATAAAAATTAAAAAAAGAAATTCTGAAATAAAGTGTCCAGCACAAATAACATCCCATTTTATTTTAAAATATTTTATTATAAAATCATAAGCATGTAATTCTGTAATATAACAATATCACACTCAAGCACACCATGATACTTTAGGTGAAATGTTCAAATTAAGACTATAAATTATTACAGCCATATTATTACCCTACCAACCACACTCAAGCAGGCCATATATCTGTCAGACCCTGTATACAAAATGATAGGAAGTAAGTAAAATCTTCTGGGACCTTTTTTAAGTTTGCTTTAATTAATAATGTTTAATGTTATTATGAAAGAAAATTTAAACAGTACTAAAAAGCAGATAAAAAATAAATAATATACATTGTCATTATTCAGTGAATTTTATGGTACATTTCCTTTTAATCTTTTATTCTATCAGAAGTATACATTTTTATTTACATAATTATTATCCGACCATCTATACATATATAAAATTTTATACCAGAATTTTCATTTAACATATGGATTAATACTACTCTTTGGAACCATAAAAATATATTTAATCAAGTTTAACTAAATGCTAACTTTTGACATTTTGATGAATTCATTATGGTGCTTATTTTAGAATAGGTTTTAGAATATTATTATTATTGTTGTTTTTATAATTAATAATTATATTAGAAACTTAATTATTGACCTTACTGAGCTAAAAAGTTTATATAAATATTTCATCAAAACATCTCTTTATATCTACAATGAAAATATTTATTATTCTTTATTATAGATTTAAAAATGAGGTTAAGAGACATTAAAATCTTTATCATGTTCATAGAGTAAAGAGTGACAAAGGAACCTGGCATATACCTTATGTATTATAAATTAAACATATATTTCATTGAAGGTTAAACAAAGTTGAAATAGGCAGAACAGAGAGGATGAGATATGGGTCAATAAAAACAGGAAATACAACATACTGACCAATGATCCACCTTTCCTTTGGCTAGTTACCAGGTGGGGAGCTGTATTTGATGTTTTCTTCTATCTTAGCTCATTAAACTTTTTTCAATTGCAGAAGTTTATGCTCTAGTACTTCCTGATATTTAAAATTTAGAGAGTTAACTCCCCCAAATTATGTACTCTCAAACCTGATTTACATTGCTGACCATGTTTATTTCTCAATGAATGGCACACAGTAAATCTAAGAAGTAATCTAAGAAGTAGTGTATGTATCCCAGATCTTTTGGGGGAAATAAAGGAGCAACGAAATGGGAAATGCAAAGTTGGCATCTAAATTCACCCATGATAACAATGTGTACATGAGGTTAAATCTAATAGAAAAATAATTTTGGCTCAATGAAAATGCATGCATTATGTTGGAAGACATTTCCAGCAAAAGGGCTCAGAAGTAATTCTGAAAATATTTTCTTCATGAAGCAGAAACAAACTTCTCAAAAATGCCTGCATAGAATATATTTGATTAAAAAGAATCTTCTGAATAAAAATTCAATGAAATAAAAAGCTATTATTAGTGAAAAATGGAAATTTAATTGAAAAATTTAAAAACATGAATGTATAAACCATTGTTAGGAATTAGAACATTACTTTGAGAATATTATGGAACTGTAGGAACATTGTTTTTTAAAAGGATGAGAGAAAAAATATAACAAAAATAAGTCTCAAGTGTTTAAAACAGAATCAATTATGTCCAACAATATAGAACAAATAGTTCTGAATCAATATTTGAAGAAATATTCCTAGATATAAAATTACATTAAATACTTCACATTAAGAAATTTTGTACAATTTCAAACAAAAGTAATGATCAGAAATCCATGTCAAGATACTGTCAGCAATGTGTTATTTAAACTATGAAGAGCCTTGGCTGGTGTGGCTCAGTGGATTGAGCGCTGGCCTGCAAACTGAAGGGCTGCTGGTTCAATTTCCAGTCAGGGCACATGCCTGGGTTGTGGGCCAGGTCCTCAGTAGAAGTTGCGAGAGAGGCAACGACACATTGTTGTTTTTCTCCCTCTGTTTTCCCCTTTCTTCCCCTCTCTAAAAATAAATCAATAAAATTTTTCAAAAAACACACAAAAAGTTAACTGTTAAGAAAATATCCTAAAATTTTGTAAGTCAGAACAAATTGCCTTAAAAAGCATTAAATTCAATTTAATCTCTAAATTTTCTCTCTGAATCAATACATTCAATTACTAGGACAATACACACAAAGTCATATGGGGAAACTGTATGGATTCTGGGTTTTATATTTCTACTAAACTGAAATTTGTATGAAAATGCAGTGGAATGATAATTTTCCAAAATGAGAATATGAAAAATGTAATATGAAATTACCTTTGCTGTATAATTACCTAAAATATTATCAACATTGCCAAGCAATGGTCATAACAATAATTAATGAATGGTGAATTTGCACTTAAAAATATCTAGAGACATTTTTCTTCAAGTAGTGAGATGTTTACATGTCTATTTCAATCTATTTTAGGCCTCTTCCTACAGATCACACATAGTATTATTAAGACTTAGTTATGAATTCTTTCCAACATTCGCTTTTCATTTGTCTTCTCTAGACATCTCGTAACCATCTTAGACTTTAGATTTAACTCTGGATATCCCTTGCTTTGGAATCTCTGCTGGCCTTTCTACATTTTGGCCTAGAGTACCTGGCATAAGAACCTAGAGTATAACCTTTCGTTTAAGCCAGAGTTTGGAATCAAATTGATATTTCAATCTTCTGTTTCTCTAAGTCACCACAAAGTACCAATGATTTTACATCTAAGTTATAACTCAGTCCTAACACCCTTCTGCTTGTCTATTACACACCTAATCCAAAGTCACCACACTCATGTGCTTCACATTTTGTAACATATCGCTAAATGAATAGCTCATAAAACTTTCTGTGCATTCTCCTCCTGTAAGAGACACCAACCTGGAGAGGTCAGCATGACTTTTACAATTCCAATTATTGTATCTGGTTTGAACTCTCTTTGTCCTGCCTCTTTGCTGTGATTGCTTGAATGTTAAATTAATTTCCTTTCACAAGGTTATTCCTTGACTCTTAAATCAATATGAAGTTATCCTTCATAATTTCCTTCATGTTACATTGTAGATTCTTTCAGAGTGCTCATCACAATTTGTAATCATACACTTCTTTCACACCATTTTTCACAGTTTGTATCTATTCATTTCATGTATTGTTTCTCGGCATTATTGTGAGGCCCTTGACAAAGGGGTCTATATGTGTTTGAGGTGATCAGTATATATCCTTGCCCAGAGTACTTACTCACTACTACAGTCATACCTCAGTACGTGTTGGCCTCAGAGCTTGTAAAACCCTGTACCCATCACATTCTGACAAGAAAACAAGTGTTTCAGCACCTGGCACTTGCTCGGGACTTGTCACACTTGCTAGAACTTGTATGAGTCAAGACCACCCAGCAAGAGAAAATGCTTTATCAGTCCTCACTTGCTCAGTACTGGTGGGTTTTGGCACTCGTCACAAGTTCTGGAATGAATTAATAATGAGTATCATGGTACCACTATATAGGATTAATTAATGATTGGTAAATATTTTCTTCTATATTGGTATTAAAGAATGATTCAAGTGACATCAAATAGGCATATAAAATATACTGTGCTAATTAAGAGGAAAGAAAGCATGCATTAAATGGTTTGAAAGTTAACCATTCACCATTCACAGTAGATTATAAACTACTGATGGAATCGATTTCAAGAAGCTAAATTCATGAACACTGTGTTCCAAGGCACATGCTCCTTTGCAAGGACACTTAGATGGACATGTTTATGAAAAAAAGAAGCAACAATACTTTCTCAACAATTACTTTAGGATAGACATTAGAAAAGAGAAAGAGTGAGATGAGGTGAGGATGCTGAAACTGAGGCAGTGACTGTACTTTTCTTCTCAAAAAATCTTGGATGTGAAGAGTTTAGAGCTTGTGTATGCCTCTCATTTTACAGTGCTAACATGTGCTGAAGTAGTGTAAGGTGAGTCTTTTTTGAAAGAAGTAAGATGGCACTGAGAGGCTGAGCTTGTGCACAGCCACCTGAAATTATCCTCAGCAGCAAGAAGTCAAGATTTAAGGGCACTGAGCACACATCACGTGCCATGGGGGTTAAAACCGCTATTTCAGAAAGAACCAGGTGATTAAAACCCAACTTTTCATGCACTACATGAGAGGAGAATCAATTGTGATCACAATAAAGTAATCTTATTCCTCTCCACCAATATTTTGGGGCAAGAAGTTATGAGGGAAACAACATACCTCTAACACATTTCACATGACAGAAAGTAAAAAGCTGGAAACCTCCTCTGTGTGCTTTGCCTCCGGTGAATTTGGAGAAATAATTTACCTAGCCACATAATTGTGACGTTCCAGTATTAGCTAGGTAAGAGGAAGTCTTCTCAATATCGATGTCCCCTGCTCTGATGGCATCAGTGCCATCATTATATCCTGGCAGTAAGTACCCAAGCATATTGCAAATGGTAGACTTTGCAACTTCTATTCATGTCTGACATAGTTTACGGTGCTTTAAGTCATTGCAACAGTAAACTGTATGTTCTTTTCAGATTAGATACCAACTTACAGTCCAAAAATACCTGCAGGATTTCCGACAGAGTGAATGGTGGGATGCATAAACACAGTTTTGTCCTTTACTCTGGCTTAAGCCCTGGTAATACAGCTCTCTCCCCAACACCTGGTTTTCTTTTATTAATGTGCATTGTGAAAAATAAGTTTTTTCTGAATCTCTCAAAAAGCAAAAAGGAACAACTATTTGCTAGTGTTTTCTATATACAGAATAAGTACCCCAACTCCCACCCCAAATCTGAGCATTGTTTTTCAAAGTTACCAATCTCATCAGCCTGTTTGTGAGGAGAAGTATGCAACCCCATCATTATAAGTAGCTAAACATTTGCGCTTTAAATAAAGTTGTATGTTATAACAAAAGGAGCATAAATTGAAATTGATTTCATTAAAGGAATTTCACCCACAAAATAATGGCACTAATTTTTCTTTAGGGGGGAACTATTGCATTACAGTTTTGCTTCTCTAAATTAAAATACCATCACGATGGTGGTAAATTCTTAAGTGCATTACTAAACAAACTCTAAAAGTCATTTAGAGGCCAGGATCTCATACATATCAACAAAAATAAATTACACACAAAGTCTAAAATTTAGCTTTCGTCCAGGAAACTCTGAAATCACATTGATATTTTATACTTCTGCTGTTGTTAATAATCTATTTTAATGACTCAGTGCCTGACTCTACTGCTGTTTAGCTTCTGAAGGAAGTAAATTTAATGATGCTAAGTATTTGAGAGTTCAAGGATATTCAGACTGTGGACCTCTCTACAATAATTGAAATTTATTCCAAATGAGGTTGTCTATGCTTGTTTTCTAACTGAGTGCTTAAAAGAGCCTTGTAAATAATCCCAAAAGAATGCCTTTAAGAACCGGCCAAATGATTAACAACTTCCCTGACTGGACACCCCCCCCCACCCCAGGAAGGGCAGTGTTATTGCTCTAGGGTGGGAGGTAGAGATAGCTAGGCAGGTGGGGGAAGTGGGGAGAAAACAGAGAACTGTACTTGAACAACAATAAAGAGAAAGGAGACATAAAACGTGTTTATGAATAGAACAACTTGGATATCAATCTACCCTACATTAATTCTTTATATTCTATTAAAAAAGAATTCTATTAAAAAATTCTTTATATTCTATTATAAATATGGGGCAGCAAATAGAAATAAATGACTGAATCACCTTAGAAGAGAGGGTTCTTTCCTACTTTTATTTTCATAAATGGCATCGATAAACCAAAATGTCACAAGCATTAAGGGTTGCAGGGCAGGGACTGTCCAAACAAAAGGATAACAGGGGACAAAAAATGTCAGATTATAAGAAGAGTGCCTTTATCAGAGTAAGCATCCACAAGCCAAACGCCACACGAAAAGGTGAGGGTAAGCAGGAGATAAAAATGAATGTAGGATCTTGTCCTGTGTGGTGGAAAGGGCACTAGGGGATTATAAGTCTGGATGATGGCTTCTTAGAAAAAGTGGGCTTTGATGCTAAATCTAATGCGATTTTCCCTTTTTTTTATTGATGTGGGATAATGAACAATAATTTTTCTACCTTCTTACCTTAAAAAATCCCTGGTTAGTTTTTAATTTTTCTGCAGTTTTTTTCACTTGTAGTAGAATGTACCTTTTATTTAGAAATGAATTCTAGGACATTATTTAATCCTCATTACTTTACATAGCCCAAATTTCATCAAACTATGAAAGTACATGTCCATTAATAAACTGTATTATAATATCTGTACAATACCTTTCTATTTACACAGAAAAGTGAGTTTTGTTTTTCTTTTAGATATTTGGAGTCTGTTGTGTAGATTCTCATCGGTATATTTAAGCATCAAATTAAATACTTATTTCTGTTCTTTACTGTTTTTTAAATATAGTACACATTATTCCCTTAATTCACTCTAAGGCCTGCAAAGAACATATTGCTACTTTTAACAGCGAGCGTGGAAGTACAAGATAGTGTGTTGCTATTTTATTGGCTCAAAAACCCAGGTTTAACTTCATTTGGGGCTCGTTATGCTGCTGCTGCGCTTCCATGTTACAAAGACTCCCTCTCTCCATCAAGCAATGTTGACTCCCTCAATCTTTCCCAGACTACATTTTCAGAATGAAGACCCAGGGAGGACTTTCTGCCTCCCTTTAATTAAGCCCTACCTCAAAAGTCCTTCTTTCTTGATTGTTCATCAACCCTCCAGAATGGTAGTAACTGTGGCCCAAAATAAGAAAACCCCTTCAGGGAGAATCCCACCTTAAGAAATGTATTCATGCCCGTAGGTCCCAACAGAACAACCCTGATTTCAGAACAAGATAATGCAGCCTGGGCTACTCATGATGAAAGAGTGTCTTTGTCGTTTCAACTGTGCTGGGCCTGTCCGTTTCCTGTTCTTATTTTCTTCTACAGTTTTAAATAGAGACCACAGTTTTAACTGCTCTGGCCATTTTCCCCATATCTTATCTCCTAAGCATAATTCAAAAATAATAGTAAAAAATACAACCATATGACAAAGTAAAAGATAAATTGCTATAATCTGATATCTAAATCTATGAAGAGGAAAAAAAGAAAAAAGTCTTTCTCTCTCAAAATATCAGCAAAATGTTTTGAAATGTAGTGTAGTAGAAAATTAAAAGTGTACATAGAGATTGAAGCTGGCACTCTGCATTAGTCTCTGATGACTCCCTGCTGGCTTCCCGGCTTCAGACTATCTGTTCCGGACCTCTGATAACTCCCTGCTGGCTTCCCGGCCTCCCAACGACCACCTGTTAACTAGCTGACTTTTTGTCTCGGACTCAGTTAATTTCTTACTATCTCTTTGTCCCGGCCCCAGGCAATTTTCACCCTCTGCTTCTGCCTTGGCTTCCATATTCCTGCTTGTATCACAAGACCTCTCCCCTCCTCACTTTGTTGCAAAAGTATTTAACCGCCCACCTGACCCCTCCTCAGCGCCCAGAATTTGGAAGCTGTCTCCTCTGGGCCCACGTGTGTAATAAAGACTTACTCCGTCACCCCAGATCGTGTAAGAGTTCGTTTTTCCGTAACAGTAGCACTAGCTAATATAGATTATTTATTATTTATTTTGCTACAGTCCTCATTTTCTAAGCCCAAAACTTTACAATTTTCTTCAATAATGAAGACACATCACTTTATGTTTTACTTTTAAAACTATATTTAAAAAATAAACTTATAATAACTACCTTTTTAGAATGTCACAGTCATGCACCACAGTGATGGGGATGCAGTCTCAGAAATGCATTGTTAGGGGATTTTGGTGTTGTGCAAACATTGGAGAGTGTATTTACACAATCCTATATGGTATAAGTTGCTACACACCTAGGGTACTCAGTATAGTTCATTGCTCCTAGGCTATAAGACTGTTACAAATACAACAACGCAAGATTAAATCAAGCACAAGAGAAACTGGGCACTCAAGAGGCAAGTTAAACAGCTATATGAGGCTGCTGCTTGTTTAACACAGCACACTGTTTACAGCGAGTATCTTTTTATGAGTAGAAATGTTTCTGCATGGGAGAGTGGGGACACGGGGGGCTGGCCCTGCTCCTGCTGGGTCCAGGACCTTTCTTCACATGTTGGGTGACCTCCCGGGTCTTGATTCACCCAGGAAAGTTTTCAAAGACAAGTAAGAGGGAGAACAAAGCAAGTTTTTGTCAGGTAGAAAAAAAAAGGAAGAGATCAGGGCACAGGCAGCACTTTGAAAGAAGAAAAAATACATGTCCTGGGGGGTGGGCCAATTCACCAGTTTTGCAGGAAGTCAGTTAGTTCTTGGAATTTTATATGTTTCCAATGGGGGTGGGTTGTCTCCAAGCTTTGTGGTGCCAAATTCTGACTCCACCTTTTAAAAAGATTTTATGTATTTATTTTTAGAGAGAGGGGAGGGAGGGAAGAAGAGAGGGAGAGTTACATCTGTGTGAAAGAGAACATCTATCCATTGTCTCTCACATACCCCCAAATACCTCACTTAGAAAAAATTTTAAGTGAGTCTAAGTGCCCAAATGGGGACTTAGACTGCAACCCACACATATGCCCTGACTGGGAATCGAACCAGTGGACCCCCAGATTGCCAGAAAATGCCCGACCTAGTCAAGTCCTGCGAGCCAATTTCTTAAATCTCTGGCTCTCTCTTTTTTGACTCCCTCTCCATACGTATAAAAAATGTGTGTATGTGAATACACACATATAGGGCCCAGCAGAAGAAATGCCTGCTTGAGTGTGGCTGGTAGGGTAATAATATGGGTGTAATAATGTATAGTTTTAATTTGAACATTTTACCTAAAATATCATATGGTGTGCTCGAGTGTGATATTGTTATATTATAGAATTACATAGTTATGATTTTGTAATAAAAAGGCATTATTTGTGTTGGACCCTATATTAAGACATATACATACACTATTGGTTTTTGGTTCTGTTGGTTTTGTTTCTCTGGAGAACCCTGACTAATACAAGTTTTTCATTTTCAGGGAGTTCAGGATTCTTCTATTCTGTTTCCCAAAGAGAGTAATATCGAAGTGAATACTTTTTCTTCCTGTATCAACTTCATAATTAACCTCTCAGCTTCATAAGGAGGTAAGCAATTTATTTCATTGGAGCAAACAGAGAGATTTTGATGTTCATTTGGCCATGAACTTCTCTGAGAATAGATAGCCACCTCTCCCTTTCTCTTGTAATTAGTAAGGTTTGGCATCTGTCACCTTGGTGCAACTCTGGCAGCAACTGTGTTTATGAGGCAGGACTTAATACTTGCTGTAGGAGTTAGGATATCTCTGAACAGGTGGACGCTAAATTTTGCCTTATGTTTTTGGGGATAATATGGGCAGAATAGTAGCATATCCCTTTTTACAATGTGAGTCTTAAGCCATGTTCTCTAATACAGTTTATATATTGATGCTTGTTGGTACTCATATAGTCTCTATTTTCTATTTTTAGTTGGTCAGAAATTAGTAAAAAGTTATTAAATTTTCTTAAGTCTCCAACAAAACTTGTCATGTCATTAATCATAGGACAGCTATTTAGGTTTGAAGCATCATGTGGAGAGGTTAAAGATCTTTGGAGTAGCATGGCTGTTGCATGTAAAACAGTGCTTACAGCAGAAAAATAGAGGTTTATATTTTTCTTTAGGACTCTTATCAACATTATTGGACATGGATGAGTGCAAATTTTTTTAAAAGTAGGTTTATGTGCCACAATGTTTGGAATGATAATGTGTCTATTTTTTACCACGTAAAAAATTGGTGCTATATGAAGATGAATGTTATTTTGTCATTAAAACCCTAATACCAAAGTAAGTTTCCCTTCATCTATTTAAATGTTATGAGGAGCAAATTTTCCCAGCAGTTGTGACTAACCTTAGCTCTCTACATATTCAACCTAAATTCTATCTTCTGTCATGAGAGTGTATCCATGGTCCTACCTACTGATAACCCAGATTATGATGAATTTTATAAATCATTAAGATGTACAACAAACACTTTTGTACAATAATTTTAGTGTGCAAGCTGACCAAGTTGAAGTAAATTTGATTGGGATTTTGACAATCTAATGAACAATGTTCTAGTAAAGCACGCCTATACTCCATAAAGAACACCTGTACATCAGTGCTTGAAATGTCTATCAGGGGTGTCCAAACTTTGGCCTCTCTGGGCCACACTGGAAAAGGAGAGTTGTCTTGGGCCACACATTAATATTAAATACATTGTGACATGTGATAACAAAAACATCTCATAGTGTTTTAAGTAAATTTATGATTTGGTGTTGGGCAGTGTTCACAACCATCCTGGGACACAAGCCGCCCACGGACCACAAGTTGGACACCTCTGGCTCAGGTTGGCCTGGAGACAGTGCAAAACTGTTAAATAACAAACAGAAAAAAACTAAACTATGTTGCAAATAAACATAAAATATATATGTGTGCCTCAGAAAATGGTATTAGCATTAGAAAGAGCAAAAATTAAATCTGATGAGTATATTTAAAAAGAGAGGGACTTGGGAAGACTCTGGAAGTATTAGAGTGCAAACTATACACACGAGAAAAAGAATCAAAGTGGTAATGACAATAGATAACCTACCTTAAATATGCAATTAGTATTTCTTTTTTTAAACATTTTATTTATTTATTTTTAGAGAGAGGAGAAAAAGAGGGAGAGAAAATTCAACGTGTAGTTGCCTCTTGAACACCCCTTACCCAGGACCTGTCTCGTAACCTAAGCATGTGCCCTGACTGGGGATTGAACCAATGATTCGTTGGTTCGCATGCAGGCATTCAGTCCACTGAGCAACACTAGCCAGGGCACAATTAAATATTTCTTAAGGATTGATAAAAACAAGATATATTATAAATTATAAAATATTTATAGGATCCAGAAGAATGAATAAGGTCCAGACAGATCTCATCTATTAAAAGACTAGTTATGTTACTGGTATGATTTAATTTATTTTTAAGTAACTACAGTGGTTTCTACAGAGAAATTCTGATATACACAATTGTGAAGAGTGTACGGATACGGAGACAATAATGAAAAGATAGTAGAAAATTTCTCTCGAATTTATAGAATAGCTGCAAAAATTATTTTATATAGAAAGAAAATATTCTAAGTGAATTTTGATATGGCAATTGTTTTAGACAAGAAATATTTATAAAATGTACCATGAAAAAGAGGGAAATAAAACAAAACTAGACAATACTAATATTTATCAGAGGCAGAGCTGCAGATAGAAACCAGACCTTTGCCTCTTGGATCAATTCTCTGTTCCATTGTATGATATTCTTTATTCCATACAACAAGAATATATTAAGCATTTTAAATGCTCATTACCATGTCATTTACTATCAAGAATATTATGAACGAAAACTGTATTTAAATCAACTAGAAAGAGAAAGGAGTAAGATACAGTTTAAGTATAGGCCATGTTTTTTCTGGGGAACCAAAGAGAGTTTTACAACCGCACTCAAGGTCACCACTTGAGGGTTTGAAGAACAGTCTCTGTGACCCATAGGTCTGTTAATTCCATCTCAGTTATCCATCTATCAATCGATAAGTACATTTCAAAGTTACATGTCAACATAAATAAAAATTAAAGGCTGATTTTACCATGAAGCATATGTAGCTGGAAAGGTAGGGCACAGAGGATATTATATATGTGTGTGTGTGTGTGTGTGTGTGTGTGTGTGTGTGTGTGTATACATACACACACACACACATACACATAAATACATACTGGTTGTTAGTCAACACCATCTGCATTAATAAAAATCTGTAGTATTCATTCTCAAACACAGTTACATGCAACATTAAAAGATTTAATTCTAAAATAAAACAATTCAATGACCTCAAGCTTTTCTTTAATGCAAACAGAACTTAGGTAATGAAATGAATCACTGTATGTGTATGACTCCAGGAGACAGAGGAATAACAAGTGCCATTTCTTACCCTGAAATAAATTATGTTGGTGACTTTCAAACATTCGGGTTAAATAAGCATTTTATTTTTGAGTTCGAGATTTTCCGTGGCTCACACATAAGCCTTTATAGATACTTATACTAACATGGGGATGTAGGTTTCCAAAGTTTCTGTGAGAGCATGCTTTCCTTCATGTGATTTCACATGCTATTAGGAATATGTGAATTAGCCTAGAAGGAGGCATTTTACTTACCAATATCAACAACTTTGCAATTACAAACTTTCAGTGCAGGCAAGAGCTTATTTTTTGAGACAGGTAGTATCCTCACCTTTATTGACTGGATTGTATAATATCCACCAATTTAATGGAGACGTGGTCCATTTTGAGGAAGGAATGGACCTTCCTTCCTCAGGGCTGACTCTCAGGGCTGAACTGGTAGCTGGAAGAATGGAAACATTTATATCTGCAGCTGTGCTGTGTTGTTACAAATATCTTCTGGGAAAACACACTGACATTTTCCCTGAAATGATTAGCCCATCATCTTCCTAGAAGTGGGCTGGAGGCCCCCAAATAGCACATCTATTCTGCTTGCCTAAGGATCTGTAGTTCAGGCAGGAGCATTAGAAAGGTTATGATGCTGCACAGAGCCTCTAACCATATTCTAGTTTTCCACTTCAAAGCTGTGGAGTAAAATGTGTCACTGTTAATTGCTTCTTAAGTTTGTGTTTAAAATGCAGGATGAGATGTTTAAAAAGAAAGAAACTGATTTAATCTTCAATACAAAAAATACAAGTTGCAATCCCATATTAAATAATGATAAATAAAAATTATGTATTTTTATTTTTATTTGTAAATTAACAGGACATAAAACCATAGAGCCATTATTCTGAAAGAGTAAGATTATGTTAATTTTTAAATGAAGGGAAAAAAAGCAATTTGCAATGATTTTCAAAGGTAGATTTAGTCTTACTTTTTTTCCCCTCTAAATGTTTCTTGTCCTCTTTTACTTTGCGTGATAAAAATGCTTAACATAAGCTCCATTTCCTTATTTCTTAATCAAAATTCCTACTATATGATTAAAAGTGTATCTTTCTGTTTGGAATTTATAGCAGTATAACAAGGGTTTGGCAAAAGTACATTTACAGTTATGAGTATGTGAAACAGACTTTATTCTTGCATTATTATTGATTAAGTATTGTATTATTTTCCATATGAAGAACTGTAAATCCACTTTTGCCCCACCTTGTGTGTGTGTGTGTGTATACACACACACACATATACACACACATATATATAGATACACACACACATATTTGCATGTTTATCTTGGTGAACAAGCATAATACCAGTCAACTATACATTATGATTGCATTAAAATCCATATTAATCATTTAATTCTAGGCAATCATTTAATACATTTGTAAAATCATGATGAGAGGATAAGTTATACTGTATTTCACATAGTCCACATAAATTTATTTACAGTTTATATTTAAATCAGCATTGTATGAAATTGATTTAAAATAATTTCTAAGTAATTAATATCGCCTGTGCTACCAGTGGAGTTTACGTTCCTTTTCCATGTAAATATTTTCATTAGTTTGGATACTTGACTGCAAGTAATATAATATTTTATTAAAAGTGAATGATAATAAAATGTAAATTACTTTATTTAAACACCGTGTCTGGAGGTAGATATTTCTCGGTCATTTTAAACTTTCTACCCTCAGCACATCAATAACATAAGCCATGGTTCACATAATGGCTGCAGAAATGCTCTAACCCACCCAAGCACTGTCCCCAGCAACAGGGGGACAAAGACGATACTTTTTACTTCTCAGTTTTATCATGAGGAGCATCTTTTCCCGAAGAACCTCACAGATTTTAAACATTCTATGGATATATAGGATTTTCTATCAGTGAAACAAACTGCTTTAGTTCCCAGGAAGTTCAGCAGAACTGTGTTTTCGAACAACCCCAAATACAAACCCTACGCTAGGCAGTTTGGCAATCTCACCCCACAGTACTTTGGCCTCTTCTATTTCAATAACCACAGTTCCTATAGCCATGGCTACATTATTAATTTTAGCATAATTTCCCATGCTTAAAATCAAACTCTGATGTCCTTTTCTCTTATTTTTTAGTTTGCTCATTGTCTAGTCCTATTAGTTGTCCAGTAATTCGACCCACAATTTTATTTAAAGCAGTTTCCTTCCATGTATTTCCTTTCCTACATGATCTGCATAATAATGTCCAACAATCTAAAAATTCTGTTGCCAGCCTTCTCCAATTTATTTTTCCTTGTTTTTCTACTCTACTGCATATACCTAACAGAAAACCACTCCCTTCATCATACACCTCCTCCATCCAACATAATGCAAGAATTAGATCCTGAACAGTACTGAAAAAAAGCATTCAACTATACAGAGAATGATTAATTTTCAATCATTAAAAAGTCCATCAATTCTTTTATATCTCAACTAAGTATTTTACTGCTTAAAATAGCTACAAAGAGAGATAGAGAGAGACGATAGATAGATAATGATAGATGGATAGATACATATGTTACAGAACCCCACCAATGCTGTTCTGGAATAGTGTGGAGTTCGATCGCCAACCACCGAGAAGTGTGATTCTCAATGCAAGAGTTTGGTGAAAAAGGAAAAAGCTCGTTTATTTAAAGGTGACACAGCTTTAGAATAACGGAAGACTTCTGACATTGTATCCTGCTCCCTTTAAAACCACCTAAGAACACATAGTGCTGCCCCGCTTTGCCAAACCAAGCCAGTTTCAGAATACGCCCGTCAGAGGTGCCGTCTTTCAGCAAAGCAGAAGTCCGCAGCTCGGCACTCGCAGTCACAGTTCAGCTCCAAGCATCTCTCAGGAGTCCAGGTGGCGAGACAGGTCCTGTGCAACCCTACCAGCTCTGCTGCCATTTTCTCCTTTTTAAATTCAGACCACATGCTCCTTGCCTTCTCTTACTCCAGAGCACGTGGCTCTTTCTTTCTCTTACTTCAGACCTCATGTCTTCTTCCTGACTCCTGGTGGACTTCCTCCCTTACATACCAAACCTCATGGCAGGCCCCCTTTTCTTTCAGCCAGCCCTCATTTAAATGCGAGGCCCAGGACTTCCTGCATGACCACATATGTGGCCCTTCCTGTATGGGCCATTTTTGCTAGTTCTCTCCTATATTTTACCTTCTTTTGGCTGCCATCTTTATTCAGGGCAAAAGTTCCCAGTGACTTCTGGAGTGGGCACCTGCTCCCTGCCTTTTGCATAGGCACTATATCCTGGCTATGTCATGAGTCTCTGAATGTTCTCATAGTCACGTACACAATTTGCCCTGGGCAGCAGCCCTCTTCCCTTCAGGAAGGCACATCTATAAACTGCCATTTTTATTCGGTGTATCTTAAATGCTGCACCATCTATTCTTCTCTTCCTTCAATCAAGGACTGTGGGGGTTTCTCCTCTTTTCAGCAGACCTTGCTTTGCACCCTGTTACAAATAGATGATAAATAGATAAATAATAGAGAGGTAAATATGGTAGCTAAAAGCATGAGTTAGAATTCTTGTTTTTAAATCTTGCTCTGTAATATTTTAATTTTGAACAAATTATTTATGCCTTGGTTTCCTTGCCTATAAAGTTGGGAATTAATAGTACCTACTTCAGGGGAATGAAAGTATATGTTTAGAAAAATTTCAGCACACAGCAAGGACTCTGCGTTAACTCATACTTTTGATCATTTTCCACATCCGTATATGGAAAAACCTATGTTGTCGGTGTTGTTGTTGTATCTAGTTCTGCTACACTCTTTTGGTAATAGTACACTTTTTCATGCAGTGATGTAAGGCGATGCCAATCACAGTAACTGCTTTTCTAGCCCACAAGCTATGACCTTGTTCTTTCATAAAATATTTAAATTATTTTTAACAACAAATAGTTTCAACTTCTAAAACAAAAAACAGATAACAGTACTTTAAACAAAACCAGGCCTTTCCTGTTCATAAAAGTTCAAGATGTGCAGTTCGGGATTGCTGTGATACTTCCATTGTATCATTGTCTGGGACTCTTTTTACTTTAAAGTTCTGAGGTTTTCCATCTCATATGCTAAAAGATCTGCTCCAGCTTCTGTTATCTTGTTCATTTTTCAGTGCATTGCTATTTCTATATAGACAGGGATAATGTAACCTCCTTGAAAAGACACCTCCGACTCCTTGCGCTCTCTTGATATAATGACTCCTGTCTGTACCCAGCCTTTACTAACTTTTATTCAGTTTCAATAATGAGGAGGGTTATTTCTCTTGTGAAAAAATGTTTTTCCACTTGTATTCTGAAAATCCATTATTTTCCCCTCCTATTGACCTTGCTCCATCAATAATATTCTCTCCTCATGCCTTCAAAGTATACACTTCTTATTTTTTTGCCTTTAACAAATAGAAGGGTTTCGATTTCTCCCCTTTGCTCCTAGCTACCGCTGCTGCAATGGCTCCTGTCTCCTTCGCCATTCTTCAAGAATTAGGACAATGTATTCTTACTCTGCATCTTCTCAGCTCACCATCCCTTCATGACTCACTGTTGTCTCCATCACCTTAAACATGTTTTTTTTAAGAAACTCATCAAAGACTCTAAAAGTGCAAAACTAGATCCTATTTGGATTTCTTACTGTTCTATTGCTGTTCCCTTTTGGTACAGTGACCGCATTTTTGAAACTTTCACTTGTTTTAGACAAAACTTTTTCTTTTCTCACCATTAACCTTTGCATTGTTTTCCCTGTTAAGCTCCATGTCTTCCTCTGTTCATATTAACAAGTGATGTTAAAAAAAAATCAAACTTGTGACTTTCCTTAAGCCTTATATCTTTGTCGTATCCTTTAATTAAATATTAAAAACACTAGTACAGAATCTTCTTTTTCAGTATTTGTAGAGAATAACCTGGCAAGTAGTCATCTAATAAATATTTTCTTAGTGAGTGAATAAATGAATTCATTAGTCAATCAATTTAAAAAATGAATTGCCTTTAGTAAGTGGGAAGTAGTTGTAGCTCAGAATTCTCCCAAATCTTATACAAATCAGATAGAGATGTTAGATGAAGAAACTGGACCCAAAAGGGAAGCAGTAAGAAACTATGAAGTCAACTGGAGGGCTCATACTCTATCTAGAAGACACATATACTGAGCACAAAAAAGGATTGTTTTTATGTGTAATTTTAAGCCTACTATTTTCATATTCTTTTATTTTTATTTTTCAAAGGAGGTCAAATTTTTAATATAAACAACCACAGTGTTCCAAACATGGGTCAGCTTAAAAACATGGTTTCTTGACAGAGGAAGTCTATGAATGCCCACATTTCACCCTGTAGTCCAGAGAATATTAAAGTTTATCACAACACTAAATTGTATAAAATTATTAAAGAGAAATAAAGGGATTTTAAAATCTAAACTGGAATTTTTCTAAATTTAATTATTATTAATTGGACATATAGCAGCCAATCTAGACAGATATATCAATACATTGATATTCTTAGTTATCATAGATAAACAAATGACAGATAGGAAGACAGATAGATTCAGATGCTGAATTATTTCCTACTCTCTATTACAAAAGTGCTACACTTTAGAATAAATTTATTGCTTTAGGGAATATACAAGTAACAGTCACTATGATGAGTTCCTAAATTCAGGGCATCTGTTTTGTACTAGATATGAGCCCATAGTTGTGGGATGTTGCTGAGAGTGGGGGAAAGGATCATACTCCCATGTCTAAAGGTTAATGCTAATGATTCTAAACATGTCACAGCAATTTATTGTGGTAACTCAAGCCTAAAACAATGTAGTGATCTAGCTCAAACTAATAATATGCTAGAATATGGTTACTTGTTCTCTAACTTCCCATAGTCAATCTCTGTATTCTCCTGAAAGATAGGAAAACATGTGCAAATGTTGTATCATCTTAAGAGAAGGCAGTTTTATCATAAACCCAATGTTGTAGAAGCAGTGCAGAGATCAAAGAACAGTGAGACCTTGAGGATGTATAGGAGATACTGAGTTAAACTGACCCAGAAAGTATCTTTCCTTGGACCATCCATGTATGCACACCACAAAGCTGCCTTTATATTTTATTTATTTTGAATGACAAAAAGTGACCTAAGTCATTACAGAATGAAAAATTGAATTGTTTTTCAGTGGTATGACTTATCTTTGGGATTGATTTAATTTGCTGGATTATCTTGAGCTGTATAAACTCAATAATGCATTTCACTGAATAAAAATTTAAGTGACTTCAATATTGAGTATGACTGGCTGTATGTCAATGCTATAGACTATATCATATTTGATCTGTTCTTATAGGTGGCACAGATGCACATAATAAAAATATACTCTATATTGTCTGATTAAGTATACAAGTTCCAAAAATCATCACATATAAAAGCAAATTTAGATGGAGCTAAATGGTGATTTAACCTCTTGATTAAAGTACTATACATTTGTCCTCATTTTAACCGTCCTTACCAGCTAGAACAATCTTATCCTGTATCTCTGTTGTCAAACTTAAAATTATTCACAAAGACACAACCTGAGTCATAATTCCACCACGAGAACTTCCCTGCCATAATACACCCCTTCCTTTCTTGATCTTCAGCAGCATTTTTATTGAGGAATCTACTTTTTCCGTGAATAAAGTTCTTATTTCAGCCAATGTCTCATCAAGTTGTAAGTATCCAGACAGCAGAATCTATTATGTATCTGTCCTTATTGCCAAGAAGAATGAATTTAGTGAAATCGTGTACAAAGGATACCTAAAATTTGTTTTAAGATTACAATTATAGAAGACTAGAGTTTGTGATACAATATTAATAAAATAGAGATTAGTAGTTTGCATTAAATATGACAGATATCTAAAAATCTAAAGATATGAAGGATTTTTTCTTTTTAATGAAGACTTGATATTTTAACCCTTCAGAATAATGAAGATTAATCATTCAGATTCATGTAACTGATATTTTGCTTCTTAATTTTTTCCTATTTTATTTTCCTTCAATTAAATTAAAATGAATTATTCCTCAAGAATTAAAAGTGTTTTTTTTTTAATTTAAACATAGCTTCTGCCAACCCCTTTATTCAGTATTTATTTGGTCATTTTATTGTTACTACATATGTACTATGTATAACCTAGGCAGTTACCAGATACTATCTCTGCACATTTTTAGTTCTCAAGATTCTTCTAATGATCATCATATTTGAGCTCAGTGAATTGGCAAAAACAAGAAGGATAAGAAAATACAAGTATCAAATGTTAACAACTGCAGTTTATTCCAGCCTCTCTTGTATCTATTTTGAGACGTATGATTGAATCACATTTTTCCAATTTTGTCCTTAATATCTTTATGATTTTACAATCTTTGATTTCTCTTATATGGTTAATAGATTAAAATTTGGTTTTATGAAGAATGAGTGTAGGAGTTAACAATGAGTCTTTAGGACATTTTATTAAAAATGATGGAACAATGTAAGCTGAAGAACATATAATTGAGTCTTCAAGTAAATATTATTATTAAAGTGCATTGAGCAACTATGAAAATTTAGAGGAGATGTATGCAGGTATAAAACTACATTGATCTATTTTATTTTAAGAATAAATTTATCACAAAAGGCCATTGATTTGATCTTTTAAGGCCTTAAATAAAACTGAGAGGGACAGCTGACCTGATGCATGATTAAATTAAGATTTAAATTAAATATTACAATCTATAACACAAAAATCAAATCAACAAGGTACATGTCACAAAAATTAATGTAAAGATTTGTGTTAAAAATCAACTTTGATTATGCTACCATTGGGTGAGGAAGCCCAAGATGGCTTTGGTGAAAAACCTCTGTGGGAATTATAATATTGAAAGTCTAATACAAGGCGTGGAGTGACTTCTTAATGTGCAAGCCCAAACAGAAGTTGTATAAATTTAAAAAATGTATTTTTATGGTGAAGTTTAAATTTTTTATTTATTAAATTTATTGGTGTGACATTGGTTAACAAAATTATAATAGTTTCAATGTAAACACTGCATTGTCTTTATGAGAAAAGATAACTTTCTCATTATTATTGTTCTAATCATATTGTTTTATACTCATCAAAAAATAACTATTTTTTTTTTGGTTTGAAATTGAATGATCCCTACTTAAGAAAAAAGGTTTGTCCAGATAATGTTGGGCATCATGGTACAATTATTTGGAAATGTTTGAAGAAAGCTAAAATATTAAAATGTATTTATTTATATTTGAAGAAGTGCTATCATAGACAAGATTATTCTAGTGGTTTTTTGCAAGAGGCACGGTAAGACTAGAAGTTGAAATCTACTAGTACTCAGATTCCTTTACAAGAATAATTTTTCAAGTAATTACAGCTGTCCTAGATAGAAATGAATTATTTCAAGAAGGATATTTTGATATCACTGTTGTCTTTCAGTTATTCCAAAAGAGGAAAATCAAAACATAAATTTCTTATGTAGTTATTTTTATTTATCTTTGGATTATCAAATCATATGCCCAAGAGCATCCCTTACATGAATGGTAAGTGCACATATTAACAACTCTGTGGCTAAGGTCAGAATGAATTACCCCGTGACCATATACAATCTGGTGGGCAAGGCCCACTAGTGCTCCTTCAAAGAAATAGTAAGTCTATTTCTTTCCTCCAGAATTGTTGTGTCTGCTGGTTATGTATATTTTTCTGTTATTATTTTTTATTATTTTATTATACAATGTAATGTTATGCTCAATGTATGTTAAATTTCTATGATCTGTTCAAAAATAATAACATTTTAGGGCAAATTTATTTTTTTTGGTTGTGTCAAAATAAGTTATCACATTAAACAAGTAAATTACAAAACTTTGCACTGAGCGTTGGGAAATATAATCTAATTCATGCCTGTCAGAGGTCAAAAGAAAACAATATACGATGAGCTTTCTCTAAAAACAATTTGTTTATTAAAACAAGATTAGCATTATTTTAATCTCAACAATATAAAGAAGTTCAATTAAACTCCTAAAATATCAGTATAATATACTATTCCTCAGGGTATTTGGGATACATAGAAAATTAATATGAAAAATACTTCACACTAAATTTATGGGAAAAGTTATGCAAATATATAATATTCCTATTTAAATTAACAAGAATATACTGAAAATTTTATAGAACGTTTAAAAATAAATGACTTTACTTATAGATTCTCAGTAAATTTTAAGAGAAAATAACAATTCCCTGGTCTTTTAACATTTCTCCACAACTACAGATATAAATTCACAGTTTCCTGACTGCTTCAGTCCACATTCTATTCTCTAGATTTCTATTATATTTACAGACCACCCAATTGCACATAGCCTAAAAGGAGAAGTTTCAGCCCCCTGAAGGAGAGTATGGCACTGTTTTTTTTGTTTGTTTTCACAAACCCAACCACGTGCAGAAACTAGTGGGTGTGTAAATATGTATTAATTAATGGATTCTTCACATCTAGGTGTAGATGTTTCTAAACTCCAACAAGATTTTCTTCTCCCCAACAAGTATTTTCTTATATTGTTATGTCCAGATATCAATGTAGTTTAAGGTAAATTACCAGTGTATGTGAAAAGACAAAAACAGACAATTTAGAAGCAGAAGATAATTTACATTGCCACTGAGTTGATGGAAATTCTAAAATGTTTTCATTGAAATCCCCCTCAACTGTTAGAATCTCTAAGTTTTGATATTGTTAAGCCATGGTAGCAGGATTGCATTCTGGTAAAATGCAAATGTCCCATTTGTGCTGATGCCCTATGTTTGGCAAGTCTGTGTGTGTGATAGACATTATGAGGAGGGAAGACAAAAAAAAATTGTCATAATGCACCTGTCCATTAGTGAATCCTCATGCCTAACAGAAACTTTCTGGCACCATCTGGTTATAATCTTATGCTTTGAAGCATGAGAATTGATGGACCTTTTAATTTTTATCTCAGCTAGTATAATAATTGCAGATGCTATTCTTATTCAAAATGGGCCACATTTGGCCCAAGGCCAAAATCATACAGTTCCCATTGACTTTAATATGCAGACAGGCACAAGAAACTGACAGGAGAATTCGGCCTAATGTTTCTAATTGCTTTATGAATCTTAATAAGCTTGTTTAAGTTAATAATGTTCAATTGTGGAAACTTGCAGAGGTTATTTATTCATTTACTATAAAAAGAATTTTCTTGAACCGTTTCAAAAAGGGCCATGTTTTCATTACAAAGCAGATTCCTTGCTTTCTGCAGCTAAGAAGCATAGTGTTGTGTTCAGTCACAGATTTTATGCAAACAAAAGGAATCTGAAATAGACTGACAATATTTTAGTACCAATGTTCCAGCAGACACGGCAAGTGCATACCCCTAAAGATAAAGGATTAAGGGAATTATGCAGTGTGTTTTCCACACAAAGACAAGTGCAATTTGTACAGCATATAAAGAATCATAACTAATTACAATGGTTTCATTTGGGTTTGTGCTAAATCCAATGCTTTACAGGACCATTGATGCTGAAGAAGAAAAGGTAGTCAAACTGTAAAATATACAGGAATGCTGACTATAAGGAACTAAGTGAGATAAAGACAATAATCCCAATAGTGAAAAAGTCAACATAATGTAATAATAGAGCAAACATTTCTAAGAGGAGATTAAGAGGGAATCAATCTTTAACATTAAATGTAGTTTAAATCCTTATTTTCACACATTAAATATTTGCATATGTCTGTAGATATGCATTTTCTGAAACACACACACACACAAACTGCCTCCTCCAAGTGTGCAGTTATGTTCCCATTACACATACTGAACACTGACTTTGAAGGCAAAAACAGGGTGATAGCAACAGATGTGAGTGGTTAAGGAGAGTAGTTTTAGCCTACCCCCATGGAGCAGAACAAATACCATCAACAAAAGGAGAAGAACAGGCATTAAAACACACAGGTACAAAGCACATACATGCACACAGAGAGAACAAAAAATATACATCAGGTCAAACTACTCTTCAAATTTTGGCAGAGAGACTTACCAGGTTTAATTATTAAGAATAATATCATTACCTTTTTATGAGTAATCAGGTCTTAATATAATACAGCATATTTTTGAGGCAAAAGATTCACTAATTATTTTCTTTATAGTTTCCTTAGTGGGTGAAATACTGATGGTAAGCACATGGTCGCTGAGGACTAGTACTCAGATTTAACAAATCCTTTTTTGTGTGTTGAAGACCCACATACCTGATGGAAAATCTTTAATGGCTTCATGCCAGAGAGGAAGGAAAGAAGGAGAGGTTTGGGCTCAAAAAGCACTGTTTGCATTTTTTGACACTTAGAAAAGTCCAGTTGATTTTTTAAAATTTAAATTGTTTTATGGTTTATGCTATTTGAGCTGTTCTAATTTTTCACCCCTTGACCCCCTCCACCACCCCACCCCCGCTCCCACAGTCAATCTCCACACTCTTGTCCATGCCCATGGTTCATGCATATATGTTCTTTGACTAGTCTCTTCACCTTATTTCAACCAGCCCCCACCTACCCCCTCTCCTCTTACAGCTTTTGGAAAAAACACTGGGTTGTTGAGCTCCGTTATGTCCAAGAATCACAGAGAAAGAGATTCTACAGTATCGGATACAGGCAGGAATATATATCATTATAAGACTATAAAGATTTACATCTGTCTTAGATTTTGTTTCTCAAAGTCCCAAAACAGTCATTCTGTTGCAGTGGAAATGGGGTTCTTCCATGGAGTCACAAGAAAAGATTTTCAGAGAAGCATGCATAGAAGGACTTCAGGCATAGTGCAAGGTTTATTGATGTGAAAACAAAGGACTGCCTGCAGGTGCCTGGTGTTTCATCCATGACCAGGTGACTCGTCCCCATCCCTCTGTGGTAAAAGTCTTGCCTCTGATGCTACAAGCCTGCACTGGCACCTGCCAGGTCCAGGAGAACCAGGACTCGGAGATGCAGAACTTTGCATCTCATTTTCCCATCTACACACCTGCCACCAACACTCCATGGTGTCTGGACCATAGCTGGCTTTTTGGCCCACAAAGCTGCTACAGAGAGAACACATGCACAAACACCCCAGGTCTTTGTTAAGCTTCAATTATATTATCTCGTGTTTAGGTAGGGGTAAACTTTCTTTCAAACTAACCAGTCTCTTTCCTGGCTCTTTGTGGGCTTGTGCTGGATCTTCCCCCAACCAATCCCTTTTCTGGATGCTCCAGGAATTTGTGTCCCTTATCATATCTGATCCTTTTCACTGGCTAGACACTTTTCCTTGTTGTTGCAGTTTTGGCTCCTACTGAGCATATCTCGGCAGAGAAATTTCCCCTGCACTGGTTCTTCTTCCTCTGTGCTCCCCAGGTAATCTGCAGGAATGGACCCATTTTTTCCCTGGGGAGATGGGAAAGCAGCTGCACAGATTTAAGTCCTTTTGGCAGAGGATGTGGGTGTCCCCTGTGGTGCTGGTTAATATCTAACTAGATGCCTATGACAACAATTTTATTTTGCATATTTTAACATGCTAGAGAATATCTTGAAAAGTTTTTACTGGGTCATAAAAGGCTGTTTATAGATACTAGTTTTAAGGGAGTAGGGGTGGTATAAAATTATAGTTGATTAAGGAAATGGAGCCACTAGAATAGCCACTAGCTATTAAAGACAGATTTGAGATTAATAATAAAATAGGAAGTTCCATTACACAAATAATAATAAATTGAACACTTAAAATCTTGAATCAATGCATTAGCACATTATGTACATTAATCTTATCACAGATAGCTGCATGCACACACACACACACACACACAAACACATGTGCTATTCCATGCAGAATGCCCTGATTTTATAATTGAAGAAAATATTTTTTAAAGATTTTATTTATTGATCCTTAGAGGGGAAGGGAAGGAGAGTGGGAGAGAAATATCAATGTGTGGTTGCCTCTCATGCGTTCCCTGCTGGGATCTGGTCTGCAACCCAGGCATGTGCCCTGACTGGGAATGGAACCGTGCTTGTTTGGTTCGCAGGCCTGAGCTCAATCCACTGAGCTACACCAGCCAGGGCATGAAGACAATATTTTTAACTGAGTTGTCCAATGGCATCTATATGTTATCTAAGATTTATTCTGGCAATATAATGCTAATGCCTGTAGCAATTTTGGGGACCTTGAGCCGGGCAAGCAAATTCATTTGGGATATCTATGCAGTAATTCGTTAAATGTGCTGTGTATACAGGTTCTGTAGTCCTAAAGCCAAGCAGATTTTTGTTCCTAAAAGAGCATTATTGGTGCTTAACATAAATTTATTCTAAGAAAAGGCTGGTGCATATGAATTTATTCAATCAACAACAAAATCTTATTGATATAATCAAATTATTATAAAAATCAAGTAAAATTTAAGTAGATCCTGGAAATTTAGGGATTGATAACTTCCACATACCGCACCTTTTGCAAATATGTTCTACGTATTCTACATTTGGAACAAAAATAACAGCATGACTCTAAAGACACACACACATAAAGGCACAGAGAATTTTCTTAAACATGTATATTTTTTCACTAAAGTGGTAGAAAAACCTAGAGAAAAAACACAGAAAGCTAAATGTGGATGGATATTGAAAACAGGTAGGTTTCAGAATGGAAAAAAAAACTGAAATTGAAACATGTTATTGCAAGTAAACAACATGTGTTAGTTATACTTGAAAGTATGATTTTATGTATAATTAAACTAATGGAGAAAATGGCATTTATAGTGCAAATATTGTGAAGATGACTAAGATAAATGAATACAGGTGTTCAAATAAGTATTATAAAGATGGTTAAAAACTAAATAAAAATGTCAAAAGTACTCTAGAAAGAAAAGACATACAACAATAACTAATATTATCTGCATTTAAATATCCAGATGATATTACCAAAGGCATGAGAACAATAAGGTGGAAAAAAGACAGAGAAAATAAACTATTTCTTATAGAGCATGTATGTATTTGAAATGCTGAAATTTTTTAACAGCAGAATTACATATTAAAATATACCCTCCATATAGTGGAACAAGTATGTGACCTTTGCATTTTATGCTAGTGGAAGTGTAAAATCATTCAACCCCTATAAAGGAGAAATTTCAACAATAATGGAAGAAAAATCTATATATGCTTATCATTTGATACAGCAACTACATTTCTGGAATCTACCATATTCCAGCAAGTTAAATATTTATATCTTGCAGCAATAGAAAAACTGATTCTAAAACTCAAATATCATTTCAAAAGACCTACAATTGCCAAAATAACTTTGAAAAAGAAAACAAAGTTGGATGAGTAACACTACCTTACATCAGGACTTATTTTAAAGCTACACTAATCAAGACAGTATGATACTGTTAAAATGGACAGATTAATTCTCAGAGTAAAGAGTCCTGAGAATGGCCCAGGTGAATATAATCTATTGATTTCAACTTTAGTACAAAACAATTTAGTAAAGAAAGGATTGTCTCTTTAATAAAGCCAACATCTACCTGTAATAAAATGAATCTCAAACCATACCCTACACTGTATACAAAAATTAACTTAAAATGGATCACAGACCTACATGTAAAATTTAAAACTATAAAAATTTACAAAAGAAATCAAGAGAAAAATCTTTGTGACGTTAGGTTTTATATATCATGCCATATGCATGATATCTGAGAATATACAAGTACTTATTTTTAAATCCACCCTATAGAAAATTTTTACCTGTACCTATACCAGAAACTTCAGGAAAGGCTTCTCCAGAGGCAATGACTTCTAATCTTGACTTGGCATTAGAAAGTGAACAGTAATGGAATTCCATCGTTCACTCTTAGTGCATGTGTGAGGGAGGGAGGGGGATGTATTTGATGCTGGGCCAACAGGATCTGTTGAGACAGGCACTTAATGAAATACTTTTATCACTTTTATTTGCCTCTACCTACTTAATAAAAAGGCAAAGCTAAACTCCACTTTATCTCCCGGGGTGCACTGTTATTTGCCATCTTCACAATAAACTATGATTTATCCAAAGACATTATGAAATTGGTGTGGAGAGGAGAATACTGTATCTGAAACTTAACTTTGATTATTGGCCATTTAAGCTGCCTTTTGTAATTACTTATGGTTTTATTTTAAAACATGGTCCCATCACTCCTCCCCAATAGTCTTAGAATTATAAATTGAGATACCCTGTTCTCATCAACTGCTATCCTAGTCATTGACATTCCATGACACTCCAATTTTTCCTCTCTACCTCCAGTGACTTAAGTTATCTCAAATATTCCCCAAATATCTCTAACTTCTCTATAAATCTTGGAACAGGTGGGGCATTGTCTCTTACCATGACATACTGGATTCTCCATTTTTCACAAGCATCAGATGGAATTCTTCAAAGGGGGTGTTGGCATTATAACTCTTCTTAGAGGAAGGATGAAATCTCACATGCAATCTACACATTTTCCCAATAAAATAAGTACATTTTGGAACATATTTTGCTTTATGAACATTTTAATCTGATCTTTATTGTATCTGTGTAAAAACAACAACAAAACAGAGTTTATAAGTATATACACACACATATACACAATAGTATTGTGATGAGATACAAAAAGAAAATGTATATTGATTGCCTATTTTAACCGCCAAGTACTCATTAAATGGGTTAATTCTTTCCTTCAAACATTTTTGAATCTATAAACATCGTGGGTTGTCTTCTTTTTCATTTGTTTGTTTTTACCATTTTATGTAGAACTCCACTAGAGATGATGAGGAGAAAATCAATAATGCATAAGTCTAATTTCAAGTATCTTGTAATTCATGGTGTCAAAGTTTTCACTCATCTTGCCACAGAAAATACATCTATTTATAATTCTACTTTAGTTTGAAGTTAGGACACTTTTCCTGCAATATTTAGTCTTTCCTCTCTCAGATTTCCAGGATCAGCAAAATCTACATAAAGCCTTTATAAATTTGTTAACAAAGTGAGGCAAACTCATTGTTGGAATATAGCACAATGTTCTTTGTGTAATAGTAGATTTGATTACTCAGAAGTAAATGGATAAAAGTGGAGATGGGATTAATTATTCTCAAGAGTTTTCTACTTTGACAATATCTACCTTATCTTTTCTCAATATAGATGGCATAAAAATTATCTTCATATATTTTACATTACTTTTCATTTTACATTGGAAAACTTCCCCCAAAATCAGAATAAGCATAGATTGGCAATTAATTAAAACAGAACAAGAGGGATGCATTCATTTTCATACTGTAATTATGTATCATTTATTTAGAAGATAAGCCTGAACCTGTAGTGATGATTTTCTGTTTTTGTATAGGGAAGACGGAATGTATTTTAAGTTAATATGATATTTAGCAATTGATAGTAGATATTCTATGTTCAATGTGAGATTCCTATGTCTAATGAAAGTATTTTTATATTTGATATTTCCCCCTATTGGTTTCTCAGATCGTTTAGTCAAATTAGGGTAAACCACGTCTTTCACCATCACTCTATGACATTTTAAGTTCTTGACTGAAGGTCTTGTGTGGCCCCTGATTGGGAAAAGAAGCCAAATCCTCAAAAAAAAAGTAAACAAGCCATAAACAAACCTTTTTACTTTAATCTAAAAGTGCTTTCAAGATGACATTAAGTCAAGAAAGAAAAGAAAAAGGAAAGAGAAAATATAAAAGGGTAGAAGCTGTCCCTGAAAAATTCTGGTGTGAAATGAGGCCCTCACACAGATTTGACCCTGTTAGACACAGCCTTTGTTGGGAGTGGATGTTGAAGCCTTGCACTGTATTTTGACATAGACTCTAATAATTTCTTCTGGAATTTTTTAACTAGGTAAGTGACCACAGAATATCACCATTTACCAAACTTTTAGTAAGAGACATGAAGCTTAATGAAATAGCTTATATAGCAGGGTGTTGGAGACCTGACATGTTAGAATTAACACACAGTGATTGTAAAGCAATGATAGTTACAGTGTTTAAAGTATTAAGTTGCAAGCTGAAATTTAGTATAAAAATAAAAAACTATAAAAGTGACAGAACTGATTTGAGAAAGAATAAAGAGATCTTCTAAAATCTAAGCATTCAATAACCAAAACTGAAAACCTTAAAGATCGTATTTGGAAGTAGATTGAGAGAGCCAATAGGACACAGAGTAGAAAGAACTAGTAAACTGGATGACAGTTAGTGGCCTGGGACATTAGGTGGTGGAGGGATTGAGCAAAAAGACAAAAGGACTCATGGACATGGACAGCAGGGTGGTGATTGCTGGACGGGAGAGGGGTATAAGAGAACTAAATGGAATGGGAAAAAATACAATAAAGATTACTGACTGTGGGAGAGGGGGTGGTGGGTGGAACAGTGGAGAATATGGGGAAAAACTGGGACAACTGTAACAGTTTTAGTAACTGTAACTGTAACTGGGACAACTGTAACTGTAATAGTAAAAAATTTAAAAAATGTAAAAATATAACATAGAAAATCCCATAGAATCCACCAAAAAACTACTCGATGTAATAAATGAATTTGGCAAAACAATGGGATACAAAGTCAATATCCAGAAATCAAAGGCATTTTTGTATACCAACAATGAAATACCAGAAACATGAGTCAGGGAAAAAATCCCATCTGATGTAGCAACAAGAAAAATAAAATACCTAGGAATAAACCTAACCAAGGAGGTAAAAGATCTGTATGCAGAAAACTATACAACACTGAAGAAAGAAATAAAGAAAGACACAAACAAAAGAAAGTATATACTGTGTTCATGGATCAGAAGAATTAACATCATCAAAATGTCCATACTGCCCAAAGCAATTTATAGATTCAACGCAATACCTATTAAAGTACCAATGGCATATTTCACAGACATAGAACAAACACTTCAAAAATTTCTATGGAACCATAAACAACCCTGAATAATTGCAGCAAATCTGAGAGAGAAGAGCAAAGTGGGAGGAATCACAATACCTGATAGCAAACTGTATTACAAGGCCACTGTAATCAAAACAGCCTGGTATTGGCATAAGAACAGACACATGGACCAATGGAACAGAATAGAGAGCCTAGAAATAAGCTCAAGCCTCTATGGTCAATTAATATTTTACAAAGGAGGCAGCAGCATAAAATGGAATAAAAATAGCATCTTCAACAAATGGTGTTGGGAGAGCTGGACAGCTACCTACAAAAAAATAAAACTTGTCCACTAACTTACACCATACACAAAAATAAGGGGTGGATAAAAGACTTAAATTTAAGTCACACCATTAAAGTACTAGAGGAGAACATAAGCGGGAAAACCTCAGATATTCCACACAGCAATATTTTCACTGATATGTCCCCTAGAGCAAGAGACATAAAGGAAAGAATAAACAAATGGGATTTCATCAGAATAAAAAGCTCCTTCATGGTTAAAGAAAACAGCATTAAAATTAAAAAAAGAATCAACCATATGAGAAAACATATTTGTCAGTGAAACCTCAGACAAGGGTTTGATCTCCAAAATATATAAAGAACTCACATGACTCCACTCTAGGAAGAGAAAAAAAAAACAATTAAGAAGCAGGCAAAGGACTTGAACAGACACTTCTCCAAGGAGGACCTACAGAGGGTCCAGAGACATATGAAAAGATGCTCAGTATCACTAGCCATCAGAGAGTTGCAAATTAAAACCACAATGAGATACCACTTCACACTGGTCAGAATGGCCGTCATAAACAAAGCAACAAACAGTAAGTGTTGGAGAGATTGTGGAGAAAAGGAAATCCTAGTGCACTGTTGGTGGGATTGCAGACTGGTACAACCACTATGAAAAACAGTATGGAATTTTTCTAAGAAAACTAAAAATGGAACTGCCTTTTGACCCAGCAATTCCACTGCTAGGATTATACCCTAAGAACCCTGAAACACAAATACAAAAGAACCTATGTGCCCCAATGTTCAAAGCAGCATAATTTATAATAGCCAAGTGCTGGAAGCAACCTAAGCGACCATCAGTAAATGAATGGATAAAAAAACTATGGATCATAGTTTATGGATCAAAAAACTATGGTATATTTACACAATGGAATACTACACAGCAGAAAAAAAGAAGGAGCTCGTACCCTATAGGACAGCATGGATGGAACTGGAGAGCATTATGCTAAGTGAAATAAGCCAGGTGGTGAAAGACAAATACCATATAATCTCACCTTTAACTGGAACATAGTCAACAAAACAAACAAACAAACAAACAAAGTACAGGCAAAGACATTGAAATTAAGAACGATCTGACAGTAACCAGAGGGGAGATGGGAGGGGATAATGGGGTGAAGGGTTTTCAGGAACAGCTATAAAGGACACATGGACAAAACCAAGGGGGATGGAATTAGGGGAGGGAGGTGGGGATGTCTCGGGTGAGTGGGGAGAGATAGGGAAAAAAGGCAGACAACTATACTTGAACAATAATAAAATGTAAAAAATGGAGAAAAAAAGAAAGATAGAAAATGATTAATAGACTTAATAAAATTAAAAAATATACAAAAGTAATAAAATAAATTAGAATGCAGCATAGAAGGAAACAAAAGGGTTAACACTATAAGAAAGAAAATAAAAGACATGGGGATTATAGAAGGAGAATTCAGTATAGTTTTTTTTTTAATTTGATTAAATTTATTGTGGTGACACTGTTTAATAAAGTTATGTATGTTTCATGTGTATAATTTTATATAGTATTTGTTTGAAATGAGTTCTGGAAGTGAAAACAGAGAAAGAATATGGAGCTGAGACAAATTTTGAAGAGATAATGACTGAGGACTTGTAAGTATTAATAAATGATACCAAACTGGATTTAATACTTAAGGATTCCTTCTGAGAATGCTCTATCATCCAACCTTCATCCATCAAAAACATTTGTGCTCTTACAACACTCTATGGTTACTATTAACACAGTGCTTATCACCATCTTTCATAATAACCTATTTACTTTTTTTCTGCTTTGATTCTGAGTTCAGTGAAGGTAAGACACTGGTTTCTATATCTTAATTTTAAATGCCTAGACAGATTCAGTTCACCAGAGAAGCATTTATTTAATAATTGTTTTTTGAATTACATGATTCTTCCTGGGGCCTGCACCTCTTACACAGTACAATGGGGGTGTACCCAATTTAATCATATTAGCTTTTTGGGGCAATCTCCTCTTACTTTATCTGACGCACTGTCTCTGGTAGCATTGGTTTTCTCTCCAGGTTCTTTTCTGAACATTTTATTCAAAAATATTAATTGTATATATACTATATAATGCATTGTTCTATATATTGGATGCCTATAGACAATACATTGTTCTAGATATTGGAACAATATTTATGGCCAAAGGAGAAATTTAATTTCTATATGTAATTAAAGATCTAATGAAATGGGACCGATAATAAAAGTGTATGTTAACCATGGAAGTCAGGGGGACACAGTAGGGGTGAGCAATGGGGAGAAAGGAGGGACAACTATAATGGAACAACAATGAATTAAAAAATACAATAAAATAAAAGCATATGTAATAAATAAGCTAAGATGATTTCAGAGAATAATGAGCTCTATGGGGAATGAGCTGGGTGTGTGATATTTAAAGCATGGTTACCCTAAAACAGAAACCCATGTGGTAAGTTTAAAATACATGTTATAGAGGCAGAGAAAGAACAGAGGGTTTTTTGTGTTATTTCCCATAGCAAAAGGCTATTGGAAAAGGCAAGATTTTTGAAAGAGAAGTTTGTTATCAATATAAAGTAGTAAAGATATAGACCCAGTACTCAGTTGTATATGAGTTAACTTATTATGTGCCTTGTTCTTTGTGGCCCTACCTACCTTTAATTTTTATTGATGAATGAAATTCTCTTTTAATCTCAGGTTGACACACTTCAAAAAAATAATAGTGATTTGCAATCACTATGGTAAGAACAGAAGTCATAATTACCATGTCTCCTTTCAATAAAACTGCTTTGAGCACAAGGCTTCACTTTCTGAAAGGTATAATAGGTTAAGATAATGACTTATTTTATATAATTTTTTTCAGACAAGAAGACAGGCAAGTCATAAGTGTTTCAGGGATGCTCACTCATTCAATTCTAGAGTTCCAGTGCCTTTGCTTTTGCCTGTTTTCACTTATTAGTGATGGAAGAAAGGATTTGCTCAGTTCTAACACATTTCTAATAGTGGTTGATAGCTCTCATAAACAATCTGATTAAAAAATGTTTGCAATAAGGGATATTTATAAATTTATATAAATTGCAGCTCTAAATTTATCTTTGATTTTTAAACCACTAGTGTTATCTTTGTCTCCTATTGTGCAGAGACACAAGATTGATGTACATGAATAGAATTTTGGTAAGTTTGGTAAGAAAATTAGGTTGCCATTGACACAGAAAATTGTAGGAAGTCACAATGTATACTGTTAAAATATTTTTCATGTTGAAAGAAAAACTTAGATGACATTCTAGGTACATTGTTTGCCATAATTGTGTTTAAAATTAAACACAATTAGAAAGTTAGGAAGAGGGTTATCTGTAGTTACCAGTTTCTTTTGCAGTGCAGCTCAATTCCATTTGAATAAAGGATACCTATTTGAAAAGCAAATGCCATAAGACTGAAACCAAACTATTTGCACATCTAGTGTATAAAATTTGCATTACTCTGCAAATGCCTATGACAGAACACTTGAGCAATGTATAACTAGTAATGCCATCTATACAGACATTAAAACACTTTCTATACAATTTTTTCTCATAGGAAATAGAAGGTAACTTGAATAAAAAGTAATTGATGTTGAAAAATGATATTATTAAGGCAGAAAAGGTAAGGAATAAAATAAATACATGTAAATTTATTCGGTTTCTTTTTTTCTAATTGCAGCAGGAGTAATGATTGATAGAAGGTTGGGGAACTTAGAGTTTCTAGACTTTCAAAAATATAATTAACTCCATTCCTTTTAGAGGTGTTGTAAATTGGTACATCCACAGCCATTGTAAAATTTTGTGGAGTTTAAATTGGACACCTCTCTTCATAAAATTTGCTGACTCTAGGTTTGGAGGAGGAAATACACAAAATGAGTCTCAAGTTTCTTATAGTCTCAAGAGATAAATACTCAGAAAATAAACGATGAGCCACATAAAAAAGATACAGAACACAGAAAGACCTCCTTAGAATCAAAGCTGAATATTACAAAAAAGAAAAAGAAACAGAACAAAAAACATAATATTGGATCATAAACTAAAATATAAAATAAATATCCATAGTCCATTGTTAACAAAAATAAATGATGGAATGAATTAATAAATAAAAAGAAGGGACAGATTTTTTTTTAATATATAAAAGAATTCCAAAGAAATTATGTAGATACTCTGCCCTCAACTCTGGAACTCAACCTGCCTTGTAAGTATGGGTTACACATAATGCTCTGCTTCCAAAGTATGCCTGACGGAAAGGAAATGGAAGAGAAACATTACATTGTGAGACGTAAACACTACTTCAGGAAGGTGACCAAAATCAACATTAACAATAATAGGTCATACTTATAACATTTACCCTTACAATGATCTGATGAAAATAGAACTTAACTTTTGTGGCTTTCCTTCTAAAACCCATAACCCTTGTCTAATCATGAGAAATATATTACACAAATTCCACTAGAGGAAAGCCTACAAAACACCTGACCCATATACTTCGAAACTGTCAATGTTATCAAAAGCAAGGCAAGTCAGAGAAACTCAAATCCCAGATGGGCCTATGGAATGTGAAAAATACAGGCAACATTATTTTTGGAGTTAGACCCTGGAACAGAAAAAGGACATTATGTGAAACCTAGGGAAATCTACACAAAGTATAGTTAATAATAATGTATCAGTATAGGTTTAATAATTGTTAAAAATTAATGAATAATTTTGAGAATAATGTAGGATGTTAATAATGGTGGGAATCTAGATGTAAGGCATACAAGAACCCCAAAACTCTATTGTTTTTGAAACTTTTGTGTGACTCTAAAACTATTCTAAAATTAAATGTTTAGTTAAATACATATATCTGTAAAAACTTGGCCACTTGGAAATTTCCACTAGTTTATTCATAGAGGAAAGAATTATATTATCTTTACCACTATAAAAAACTTCTCAAATTGTTCAGAATACTTACACTTCTTTAAAATATATCATATTCTGCATTAAGGACAATGTCCAAAATCAAGTAACAGATATTTTCCATAGACCATTTAAAGAATGAATTTTTATTAGAAATATTTTTAGATGCCAACTGAAAATAAACAGTTAATTAAACTCTACTACATACTTAGAAATCTTCCAAGGAGTGGAAGAGGTATTTTAGAAGTGCTCTTTAGTCAAAACATACATAATATACATAAAGTGGTGAGACCAGTATAAGTAGAGGACAGATAAGTGTCGTAAAGAACACAGCACTCCAGTGGGTCAGTAGCAAGAGTAGCATTTATATGCTTGCTTAAAGATTGCCATATATTAGAGAGAAACAAGTGAGGGACAGGAAAAGATTTTCATGAGAAGCGTTATGATGGAAAATAGTAAGATTACCTAACTTGACCCATTAAATTTGGGTAGATTTAAATTAGATGAAGTGATTTTTTAAACAAACAAACAAACAAACAAACAAACAAACAAACAAACAAACAGAAATCTTTTCCATTTCCAGACAGGAAGAATTGCATGTGCAAAGGCCCCAAACAGAGATAAAGAAAAGAGGGCAGTCTGGGTGTGTTAGAGTATGTATGCGGGAGAGGAGAGGGCAGGTCTCAAATAATGGTGGGTGTATTTTGGGTGTTAATTTGGAACTAGATTACCAAAGTCCTTTGGTACCACAAATAAAATATATAGAACAAGTGGAAAAACCGGAATTACTTTAGAATCAGCCATAATCAGCTTACCTTGAATATTTTGTAACCATTTTTCAGTGTTATAATGTATGACCATAAACCAGGTACATAAATAAAATAGACGTTGCTGCCACTTCACATCTGTATTTGTTAAAACATATCCAACATTATATAGCATAACATTTATATGTATGACCAATGGAGAAATCAATTAATATGTAATAGGTAGATCTAAAATTAAAATCTCTTATTTAAAGGTTTGTTTATACATCTCAAAACATTTACCATTACTCTCTAGTATCAATAGAGAGTTCTCTTGATTCTTCTAAACCTGAAAGATACTGCATTTCTTCAGGATTTCCTGGGTGAACAGATTGTAGAAGTGCAGATTATTAACCTCAGTATAAGTGACTCTCAACCAACTCACTGCTTTTAGTTATTAAAACTAAAATGGAGACAAATCTATATTAAAAAATAAAAGAAAAGTAGAAGATATGACTATAACATGATATAATAAAAAATCCACGGAGAGAAAACAAATGCAGTGAGAATTTTTCCCCACAGTTATTGTGAATAAGAAATAGTCAGTATTAAAGAAAGACAAAAGCTTCAAAAGGATGAAAATCAGATTGGTCACAGATGTCTCATTAGTAATAATAAAATCCATGATGATGTAGAATATCCTGAAAAAGCTGAAAAAATAACTCTCAATTTAGGATTCTATACCCTGCATGTTCATTAAAGTGTAAAACTCATAGAATGACTTGTTTTTAACTGAACATTGTAAATGTTAATCAAATATAACATGAAAATATTGTCAATAAAAAGAATATGCAAGAAAAAGAAATTAAAGCTGGGGAGAAAAATAGGGTGTAAAAAATTATAGTAATTGAAAATGCTTGGATAATATTTACTTGAACTATCTTACAATTTTATATGTCAATTATAACTCCATAGATTTGAAAAAATTAAAACTAGAAGGATAACAACAATAAAAATGCTAGTAAATTTTCAGTAATGTAAAAGTTTATTGATTAAAATTTCTAAATTTGAAATTTAAAATGAAAAGAACATCAAGTATTATAGCATAGTAATAATAGTTGACACATATAATGCTTAAATTGTTTTAAATTGATTTACATACACTAGTTCACTTAATTCTCATCATGGCTCATTGAAATAGATACAGATAGTTTTCCTGTATTTTGTGCATGAGGAAAATATGGCATGGAGGTTGTGTATTTTCCTAAGGTCATAAGTAAATGAGGTGAGAGCTGACATCTGGTGGTCTGGCTTCAGTCATTGCACTTAACTGCTAAGGTCTATTGCCTCTCCGAGAACTGAGTGCTCACACTATTAGTCTGTTTGGGGAAAGAATGGGGGTATTGATTAAAATATACATTTAAAAATATATGCATAGCTAATGTAATAGTAGAAAAGAGTATATCAATTAAAATTAAAATTAATAAAAGTACAAAATGATCAAGTCACTAGTACTTGGAAAAATGATAAATAAACATGGTTCATATAAATTATAATATATAATTATATATATATAAATCAGAAAACATAGTAAAAATTTGAATAATAGTAATTATTCATTTATTTAATGTGTTTTTATTGAGCTTATATGTGTCACAAAATTTTTTACTGTGGGAAATAAATTGATGACCAAAAGAGGAAAAAAACACTTGTCCACAGAATATATCTTTTAGCAATCCCAATAAATATTAATCATTTTCAATACTCAGGTAAATTTTTTTTCACAAATGTGCTAAGAACCAAAAATCTAGCTGCATGATGTTTACATGAAATACAAATTGAGAAAAATCCAGAAGAGTAAAAGGTTAAAAAATGGGAAGTGTGCATAGGAGAAATGCTAATTAAAAGTAAGATTATTCAAGACCATTAACATCAGACAAAATACACTAAAGTCTAAAAAGCTTTATTCGAAATAATGAAATTAATTTCACTATGTTATAATGAACAAATTATCAGAGACAAGATAAAATAAATAAAATTTAGCAACTAATAAATAGAAATAAGTATGCAAAAATATTTTTAAACAATGATTATATGAAAAAATCTTGAGATTTTTATCAGACTTCCTTTAGAAAGTGATAAGCATGAAAAAGAATAAAGAAGGAGGAAAAATGGAAAGGAGGAGGAGAGAAATATAGAGTAAAGAAAGGATGAAGTAAATGTAGAAAAATTGAATATAATGAACAAGTCTGATACAATGCATATGCATTATATATAGCTGCTTAAATAAATTAGAAGTATAAAATAACATCAGTTATTAGTATTTATATTACTATTATTATTTTTTTTTCATTATTCTGGGGATTCATTTGGGTCTCTAATGTGGTTGTACTCAATGTAAGCCAGGACCTGAATCATAGGTATTTTCCTTTCCAATGCATTAGGTGGTTGATGCAGGCTGCGGATGTCAAACAGAGTGTCTGTCTATTGCTTCTCTTGGGCTTCCTTACAGAATGGAGACTGAATTACATGAACAAGGTTCTCAAGAGAACAATCCAGAGGGCAGATACACTTCTTTTTTATAACCGTACCTTAGAAGTCAGACAGTAATACTCTGCTACTTTCTATTCATTAGAATCAAGTCATGAAATTGGTCTGTATTCAAAAAAGTAAAATTGGCAGTAGACTCTTAATGAGAAAACTGTTGCAGAATTTCAGGATATATTTAAAACCACCACACATACAAGCAATTACAACCAAGAATAAAAGGAAATGTTTAGTTTCAAAGAATGAATGGACTATTTAAAAATGTACCACACAGTATATCATTCTCAATAATAATATCACTAAGGGAAAGATAGCCTAAGTAAATCTTACTTTTAGAAATAAATGTAAAATATAATACTAAATAATTTATAGATAAAATAGAAATAATGATAAAATGACAAATAGTTTGTGAGTAGGAATACTACAAATAAATGTTGTGTTTTCATTATGTAAGATATCAGGGAGATTCAACAAAACAATTCATCAGCATGTAAACTACACTAGAACAAATGCTGTAGAAGTTTTTCAGATGAAGGAAATAATAAATGTTGGAAACTGGGATCTACAGAAAGCATTGGAGACCCCTGGTGAGAAATGGAAAATATGTGGCTATATATTTGAGATATTGCTTTTCTTATTTTAATATACTTAAATGACAATTGCATGTTTAAAGCAAAAAATATGAGCATTTATATTTTGGGTTTATAAAAATAAAGGTAAGGCATATAAAAAAGCACAAAGAAAAGAGAAGTATAAATTTGAAAGCTATGTTTTTGTGAAGTTCTTACATAATGTGAAATATTCTACTATTGTTTCAATCAAGACCATACTAGTTTGATATACTGTAATTTTGGAGGAGATGAGTTAAATGGATCTCGGTTTCTCTTTTAATTGGAACATACTCTGTGGGGAGAGAAAGAATGCAGGTATTTCATTCTAATCTTGTTAAATTGGATTTAAGTAAATAGAGCTATGAAATTGACATGAGAATCTTAGAGAGAGAATGTCTCAGCAGCATGCCATTTGCTACAGAAGTCATGTAAGTAAACACAGGATCAATGGGTTTGTAAAACATGAGGTTTGTTAAGATGGTAGATTTCATGTCACATTTTCTTCCACAATAAAAATAAAAAGTTTATTTTTAAAAAGAAGGGCTGAGTTAGACAGACTAGGTAAAATATCAAAACCCACAGATATGCCATTTCCAAGAAATGCACATTAAATATTTAAAAAGTAGGTTAAAAGTACTTAAAACATGCCAAGTCAACTTGAATCATAAGAAAGCTTGAATAGTTATATTCATATCAGCCACAGTATATTTTGAGATAAGAAATATTATTAGAGAAACTGTTAGATTTTCTAATCATAAAGAATGTCAGTTCATTAAAAAATAAAACAATTCGTCCTGACGAGTGTGGCTCAGTCTGTTCAACGTCATCCCATCAAGTGAAGCATTGCTGGTTTGATTGCTCAGTCAAGGCACATGCCTGGGCTGTGCATTCAGTCCCTAGTCTTGGTGTGTATGAGAGGCAATGTATCGATGCTTTTCTCTCACATCAGTGTTTCTCTCCCCCTCTTTCTCCCTCTATTCCCTCTCTCTAAAAATAAATAAGTAATGTCTTAAATAAAAGAAATAAACCAATCCTATAGAGTCTTTATGAACTTATCTGTAATTCTGATTGTCTTTTATTCCTAATAAAAACTTAGCAGATGTTTGGACAGAGTATGCTTGCACTCTTTGTTGTTAAATCTGAAAATTCAGATGTACATTCCTTTGTTTATTCTTTGTGCTTATTTCTATTCAGTCAGTATGTTACAATGGTATGTTTTTCATGGTTTGGAGAAAGAAACAATTCTATGTGAAAATAAGAAAAAAATAACACGAGTTGTTGGAGATATAAAATATGCCAATCCTGTATTGTACTAATAGATTTTATCCCAGATGAATAGCCCTGGACATTGACCTATAAAAATAAGTTGGCTGCAAAACTGAGACCATCTATGTGAGCTATGCTAACGGGTATTTGTTTTTACACTTCTGAATGTATTGAAATAAATACATTTAAGGTAAATTAATGACTAAACAGTAAAATGAGGCTACTAATAATGTCATAACAGGCAAGATAGGCAGTAAATAAATGTCTGATTTATAGTAGTGGCTAAAGAATTTACCTAGATGAGTAAGTTTCAATAAGTTTCAATTATTTGGTAGGCTTTAATATTCAATAATGGGAGAGAGAGAAGGAGAAAAAGAGAGAGGGAAAGGGGGCTAGACACAGAAACAGAGACAAAGGGACAGTGAGAGAAACCTACAGTGATAACCATTTATGAATGAAAAATAATGAATGCAGTTTGTGCTTGCTTTAAATGAAAAAATAATGAAGCAAATGTACTTGGTTTAAAGTATCTGGGCTATCAAAGTGAAAATGAAAATAAAAGTTTTAGGTTCAGAAACGTAGAAGTCAATGGCATCCTTACTTTGCAATACCCATATGTAGGCAGTTTCATAATGTGAGTTTCTTTCCCACATTGTCTAGCTTTTCCAGAATCAATATGTCTTTAAAATATATGAATATTTACCCCGGAAATGTTATATTACCAAAATGAACAATATATTATAATATAATGTTTAAGAAAATTCCATGTTTTATTGAAAGTAACACAAATCTCAGTTCTTCTATTTATGTAAGATTAAACATTTTAATATGACCTGTACATGATACTTTCTGATTAGCACGCTGGACTTGCCATGTATTTTTGCTCCCAAGCCTCAACATTAAATGCTGTATTAAGGTTGAAAGTAGTACAGGCTATGTTAAAAGATAAGATCATCTTTGGTTTTCCTCTATATTAATTCACCTCTCATATATTCAATTAATTTTTATTTTCACTTGTGTTTTCCCATGTTTCTGGCATTAGCTCTCAAGTAAAAATAGCAGAAGATAAAACAAACACGTGTGTGTGTGTGTGCATGTGCACACGTGAGAGAGAGTGAGATGATAGACACTGAGAATGTAGTAACCTCCCTCCAATATGTTGTAGTCTCCCTTTGCTGGAGGGATAAGTCAAACATAAAAGGAGAACCATACTATATATATCTCTGTAAAGATATATGTTATTGTACATATATTTACACATTGTGGGAAATTATACTTCTTTTTAAATTTTCTATTATGCTAAGTTATATCAAGTTTGCTACTGAGCTCTGTGAGGTGACAGAGTCTGTATTCAGTCCCAAAGACCAACATCTTTCATTTTGCCATCTGTTTAAAAACACTTTCTTCATCATCTTCTCTCTGGATGAGTAAAATCAGAGGAGACAGATTGCAGCCTGTTGAATTCTTAGCAAGTAAATTCATTTGAGAAAAGAAATCTAAACAAGGTAGTGACCCTATTATATCAATCCGCTCTGGGTTTGGAAGTTAGAGCAGAACTGTCAGGTATTTTCTTAAGCTTCTTATTGGAAAATGAATCAGGTTCTTGCAGTCACTGTTACACATCTTTAGTCACAGCTGCAATTCTATAACTGCTCCCTTCAATCACCCCTGGATTTAGACTCAGTAAGAGGCAGTCCAATCCACTAGAACTGTAAATGCACATAGCAAGGATTCATTTATATAAGAGTTCCATTTGCCTCCTGCTCCTCAGGTGCTGGGCTGAAAATAGGGCCTGTGTAGAGGAACAGACAGAGACTTTTCTCTTTTCTTTTATTTTTATTTTTACTTTTATTGTCGTTCAAGTAGAGTTTTCTGCCTTTTACTCCCACCCCAGCCCACCCCCTGCAAACCCTCCCCACCTCCCTCCGATCTCCACCCACCCTTGCTTCCATCCATGTGTCCTCCACACTCATTCCTGCAAACCCTTCCCCTTTTCCCCTGAAATTCTCTCCCTTCTCCTCTCTGGTCACTGTTAGCCCACTCTCTATTTCAGTGTCTTTGGTTATATTTTGCTTGTCTGTTTGTTCTGTTGATTAGGTTCCTGTTAAAGGTGAGATCATACGGTATTTGTCTTCTCATAAAGCACTTATGGGTTGGTTGGAGGACTGTGATTCCAGAAGATACCCTACAGGGTGAAATCAGATGACCGGTTCTTGGAAGACTCAGGATGAGTCTTCAGTAAGACAGTTGTTGTTCTATCTATATTACCTTTCCAAGATTTGAATGATTCATATGTGTCTTTCAAATAAACCTTTTCATAAAAAATAATAATAACCTGACTAATGAGCACTAGAGAAATTGTAAGAGTGCTATTCTCTCTCTCTCTCTTTTTTTTTTTTTACCAAAGTCCACTGATCAAGGTTTGTAAGAAGTACCCAAAGATGAAATGGAAAATGCATTTAGTCTGGACTCATCATAAAATTAAATTTTGGTGCAAATCAAGGGATATGTGTCCTTCCAGGCTGCCATTTAAAGTGTCTCTCCTAAAAAATAAATGTGAGGGGAAATAAATGCTCATGCAACCCTTAAACTGTTGACAGATCATAATAGAAAAATGATCAGTCCTGACTGGTGTGGCTCAATGGGTTGATTTTAATAGACCTAGTTTTCTTTCCAGAAATGGGCTTCTCTTTCCTTTTTTAGGTCTCAAAATGATACATTTCACCATACAATTCTAAGAAACATTTAGAGAATTTATCTTACTATCACGTTGCTGTCTCTGTTAAATATAGCCAATCTGAAATCACTACTGCACTTTGTATAGCTAACCAATGAAGAAAACCAACTTTGCCTCGGGAAGAACACAGGTGACAAGAAGTGACTGTATGTGTAACCCATGGATGCATGGTTGAATTAAATCCATGTGCAGCTTCCTCTAAAGAGTCAACCTAAATCACCATCTTTGCAACCATTTGACAGCCCTCTGATAATGGGAAAAAATACCATGTTGGCCTGTGGTCATGAACAGTTCACCAAGCCATCCTCCCACAATGACCACTTAGACATGAAGCTGGTGGTCTTACAGTCAAGGAGTAGAAGGTTGCAGAGTGCTCTGACAGAGAGGAGCAAAGACAGAGCATCACATGGTTGCTGATCTAACCCCAGATTACCTGGCTTGAATGGCACCACTGCTCTTGGCTGTCCCAGCCACTCAAAAAGCATATAAAACATTTTGAGGAAGGTGCTTCTGGAGACCAGGATTTATATCTTGTTATGCAGGGGAAATCTCTGCCAGCCAGAAAAGTACCAGGATGGTACACAGAACATTTCATATAAAGTACTCCACAGTGTGGGCCATCCTAAGCTGTAGTGCCTAGGGCAGGAGCCAGCATGCTGAAGTCTAGGTAGTATAGTTGCCACCATGGTGGTAATGACATAGATTCTGTCTTATTTCATATATATTCTACACATCCATTTTATTTCATCCATTATCCATAAGTCAAGAAACATTTGTACATGTTTATATAAATGCATATGCATATATAATACACATTTATATATAGCTATGCGTAGATGTAGACATATGGTATATCACATACACACACATACTATAAAAATTTAATTCACCTATCAGGGTAGAAATAATTTAAAATAATGCAGCATTGATTCTTTGATAATAGTGCAGCATTGATTATTTGATTCTTTAACATTGAGAGATTTTCACCAGACCACATTGTTTTAGAAAAGTTAAAAAAAATCTTTGTATTTCCAAGCAGTTAATACATCACATTTTAATTAGCAAGGATTGTTCTCTGTGGTATTGGGCTGCTGAATTCATTACTTAGTGAACCATTTAATTCTTTCACTGGTAATTATCACAGGGGTAGGTGGATAAGCAAAAAATGCCAAATATCTTATGTGTTATTTTTAATCTCATAATAATTGGCTTCTGTGTTACAGAAATCACAGCACTGCATTTATTTTTACTCTTGGTTAAATCTTTTAAAAATATAATTTTTTTCTAATTTGAATCTATAGTCATTTTTTAATATGTATTTTTTGTACTTGTGCCATTAATTTTATTTCATGTTAGGGTCTATCTAAAATGGTATATTGTCTATATTTTAAATGCAATTGTTATTGACAGAGATAGCATGAAATAAAATACTGATACTACTTTAACATAAGCCTACAAAATACTATAAATTTAACCCTTAGGTGCTCAGACTTAGTGAAATGGTTATAGAGAAAAGGTCATTGTCTATAGATCTACTCTTCTAAGTGTATCATTGAAACTCCCCTTGTGAAGTAACATTGTGCTTGAAATCCCTATATCTCTTCTTTCACAGTTGAAATTTAGTCATAATATTTAGTCTCCATTTTGAGAATTAAAGACAAAAAAACCCACCCCCCCAAAACCACCAACATTGTTTTAAAATAGCTCATTAAAAACATACAGGTTTTTTCCCAAGAGCAAACAGATACGTATTCAGTCTACACATGTTCATTCATTTTTCTTTTCTTTTTTCTTTTGTAACTATTTTACCCATTATATCTTCATTTCCTGAACTTATATACTGTATCTTATGAGAAAATAAAAATATCTTACTATTTATACATGAATTTACTAATCAAATATTTAACCATACATTGTATTGAGTTAAAAGCTCTCTTTTTCTCTTGTAACACAACTTTGCTATAATTTTTTGTCAGTTTTCAGAGTTTATTAATAAGTTTTAGAAATATACTGTCAATGGTAAATCAACAGAGTGCAGTAGTGTGATTATTGTGTGAAAATAATTAAGAAACTATCAATATATCCATTCAAAACTAATATAGTGAAAATATTATATATGTTAGCCTCAAGCTCACCAGGCACATTCTAGCATACTAAGAAGCCTTGCTGCTTTGTGATAGCTCAGATTCAGTTTCCTAAAACTACATTTACTTACAATTTGGAAAAAGTTTCAATGATTCTCTGCTAACCATGTGACAAAGAGAAAACTCAGAATGAGATTAAAGGCCTCATGCAATCAGCAGTCATTTATTTCACCTCTCACATCCTGTCTTCAGTATGGCTTGTTTGCTCCACCTACCATGTTTGCACATTTCTCACTTTCATGATTTTTTTCCATACTTTCTCTTGGGTATGTAGCTTTAATTTCTCTATGCTTTGCTGTCTTTTTTCCTATGAGGATCTTGTCAAATCTGAAGTTTGAGCACCTTTCCTTTCACATTCACTGACTTGGAATTGCCATTTCACTATTCTAATCTTCCCTACTCTCCACATGTATTGCTTATTCATCTGTTTTCTTCATAAATGATAATACTAATTTTGTAATTAAATTGTCATCTTCTTGAGAGGAGGCCATGACTGCTATATCACATTGTATGCTATGCCTTTGTATATTTTGCATAGACATCTATTATTTATTTATCCATAGTGCTTAAAAATGCTAAAAATGCAGTAGAATCTAAATTAATGTTATCAACTCATTGCCTATCATCTAACTAAGCACTTTGACATTCTGTACATATAAAAGTCATAACTCAACTGCTATTTTCAGAATGGAAAACTTTGGTGAATAGTCAATAATGTCAAGAAACATGAAGAGTCTAAAATTTTACCATACTTGTAAACTGTCAAGTCAGCTTGCCACAGACCCATGAATGCTGGTGGAAAACACAAAACTTTAATACAGAAAGCCAGTTAGATGAGAATCAAGGAGAGAAGATGGTGGCTAGATAGGAGGCAGCAGATTCCACTTCCCCCTGCACACGGGAGAGAAAACTGGCCAATCTATGGAGGAACGGAGTAGAGAGCCAACGGCACCAGAGCATACATGAAAATAGGAGGTCAAAAATTGTAATGGACATTGAAAAACCAGACAGTAAGAAGAGTGCTTCAGGACAATAAGGGCCCAGGGGTCAGCACAGGGACCAGGGAGACTACAGCCCCAGGCCCGGGCCCCCTGGGCCAGTCACAGGGCTCTTGGAAAAGAGCTGGGTCAGTGCTCCTTCCCCAGCCAACCAGGGTTTGAACAGCACCAGGAGAGAGCCGGTTGCTTGAAATTGCAGAGGGGAGTAAGGACTGAGTGGCAAGCACAGGGGCTGTGAGCACCCACTCATAGCCCTGGAAAGAGTGTGCACCCAAGCCCTTGGGACTAGAGATGGCCTGGTGAAGCACACTCGCCCACAACCCATGGTGAGAGAGCTTTGTAAAACACCCAGGGACCACACCTGAGGACCCAGAGAGAGCGTGCTCACCTCAGGAAACCCAGAGCCCACATCCATAAACCCACCACTCAGCCTGTTACAGCCAGCAAGAACAGAAAAATCAGTTTGGCCAGTTTGAAACCAGCAAGAAGTTTTTTTGTTTGTTTGTTTTTTGGGGGGGTTGTTTTTTGTTTGTGTGTTTGATTTTTTTAAGTAATTTTTTATTTTTTAATTTTTATTATTCTTTATGTCTCAATTCCTTTTGCTTCTCTTTCCTTCTTTCTTATTTTAGTCCTTCTTTCTTTCTTTCCAATTTTATCTCTTCTACTTTCCTTAGTCTGCTTTTTTTTAAATACCCACAAATAAGACAAAACCCTGGAACTGTGAAAACATCAGAGTTGGACCCAAAGAGGGGGCATCCCAACAGCTGAGACAGAGAGACAAATTTCACTTTGCTATTACAAAGAACCTGCAAGATATGGCATACTTGTATTAGTATTTTTTCATTATTCTTACATCTTTTATTTGAATAATATTTTTGTATTCCTCTTCTTTCTGTTTAGTCTTCTTTGCTTGGCTGGTTATATTGCATCATATGACAGGTTTCCCCTGTCCTCTCGTTCATAATGTATTGCTAATTTACTGTCCTTCACTTCACCTATGTTCCATTAGCACACTACTGAAGGTCCAATATTCCCTATTCTTGGTATCTAGATCTCATAGATTCTGTCATATGATTGTCACTGTAATATTATTGTAAATAATAGTTGTTCCATAATATTGTAAATACTACATGACAACCTTCCCAGATCTCAGTCCACTTCACAGTTTCCTGAACTATATTACTGTAGTAGTTAACTCTATTCTCTCACACACCACACCTATTTACTATCCTTTATCTCACCTTACCTCAGAATCTGACCTCCCACAGCCTCACTGCTTTCTAGATCCAACTCACAATCCTTCCCACCCCCAAAAGAGTCTTATCTTCTTTCCATCCTTTCTGAAACGTGGCTAGTTGGGTGGAATATAATGGTTAACATTATACATAGCCAAAGGATCTCCTATCTCTTCTTTACTGCCTGCTACTGTAAATAGCATAGAATACCCTCTTGCTGTCTTATACCATTTTGCCTTATCCCTCCAATTGATCACAAAAAATAGTAGGTGGAAGTAGTGACAATCAGGATACCCAAAGGAGACTGCACCACTGAATCTCACAGGTATTCTACCACAGAAGTTCACACCATAAACCCTGGGAGTCAGAACAGATCAATTTAAGAAGGTGAGGCTAACAGAAAAGTTTTCACAAACAATGTGAAGACAAAGAGACAATCTCCAAATGAAAGGAAAGGAGGAAGCCTCAGAAAGAATGCTAACCAAAATGGAGACAACTCAACTATCAGATATTGAGTTCAAAGCAATGGTTATCAGGAAGAGCCCCATGAGCTCACAGCGAATTACCAGAAACTGCAGGGAAACTACAACGAACTCATTGCAAACTATATCAATATGAAAAAGGAAATAGAAAGTATCAACAAGGGCCAAGAGGAAGTGAAGAATACAATTTCTGAACAGAAGAACACAGTAGAAGGAATCAAAAGCAGGATATGAAGCAGAAGATCAAATCAGTGAGCTAGAGGACAAAGTAGAAAAAAACACCTAGAAAGAGCAAGAAAAGGAAAAGAGGCTCAGAGAGAAGAGATGAAGAGAGATTAAGAGAAATACAAGACAACATGAAACATAATAGTATCCGAATAATAGGGATACCAGAAGGAGAAGAAGAAGAGAAAGAGATAGAAAATCTATTTGAAAAAGTAATGATGGAACACTTCCCTAATTTGATGAGAAAATGTGTCAAACAAATTTAGGAAACATAGAGAGTCCCAATCAAGAGGAACCCAAAGAGGCCCATTTCAGGACACATCATAATAAAAATGGCAAAATTCCAAGACAAAGAGAGAATCTTAAAGGCAGCAAGGGAGAAGAAGGAAGTAACATACAAAAAGGTTAGCAACTGACTTCTCAATGGAAACACTCCAAGCCAGAAGAGAATGGCAAGAAATATTCAAAGTAATGAGAACCAGAGGGCTACAACCAAATCCACTTTACCCAGCAAGGCTCTCAATCAAGATAGAAGGCCAAATAAGGAGCTTTCCAGACAAAAGAAGTCTGAAGTCTGAAAGAATACACCTCCACAAAAACAGCTCTGCAAGACATGCTGAAGGGACTGCTTTAAGGAAAGGAAGGAAGAGAGAGAGGAGAGAGAGAGAGAGAGAGAGAGAAAGAGAGAGAGAGAGAGAGAGAGAGAACACAGGTAGCAAAAATGACAATGAATAAGTACCTATCAATAATAACCTTAAATGTAAATGAATTAAAAGCTCCAATCAAAAGACATAGGAAAGCTAAATGGATTGGAAAGCATGACCCACATATATACTGCCTACAAGAAACACACCTGAGGACAAAAGACCTACACAGATTGAAAGTAAAAGGATGGAAACAAAATTTCTAAGCAAACAGACAGGAAAAAAAAAAGGCCAGGGTAGCAATACTCATATCAGACAAAATAGACTTCAAAAAAGGGCCATAAAGAGAGACCCAGAAGGTCATTTCATAATACTCAAGGGAAGAATGCACCAAGAAGACATAAACATTATAAATATTTATGCACCCAATGTAGGAGCACCCAAATACATAAAGAAAATCTTAGAGGACATCAAAAAAGATCTTAACAGCAACACAATTATAGTAGAGGATTTTAACACCCCACTGTCAATAATGGACAGATCTTCCAAACAAAATATCAGCAAAGATATTGTGGCATTGAACAATGCCCAAGATGAAATGGACTTAAATGATAGAGAGCCCTTCACCCCAAAGAAGCTAAATACACATTCTTTTCAAATGCACATGGAACATTTTCAAAAATAGACCATGTGATAGGACACCAAAGAAGCCTCAACAAATTCAAGAAAATTTAAATCATACCAAGCATTTTATCTGACCATAAGGGACTTAAACTAAAAACCAATCCCAAGGGAAAAAACTCAAACACTCAAAATCATGGAGACTGAATAGCATGCTATTAAACAATGAATGGGTCGAGAATGAAATTAGGGAAGAAATAAAAAACTTTTTGGAAACAAATGAAAATGAACTCATGACAACCCAAAACTTATGGGACACAGCAAAGGAGGTCCTAAGAGGGAAGTTCATAGCAATACAGACCAACCTAAAAAAGATAGAAGCATTTTAAACAAATGACCTAACCCTACGCCTACAAGAACTAGAGGAACAACAACAAAACAGCCCAGAGCTAGTAGAAGGAAGGAAATAACCAAGATCAGAGCAGAATTAAATGACATAATGACGAAAAGCACAATTCTAAGAATCCATGAATCCAGGAGCTGGTTCTTTGAAAAGATAAACAAAATCAACAAGCTTTTAAGCATGCTCATCAAGAAAAAAAGAGAGGGGACCCAAATAAACACAATCAGAAATGAAAGAGGAGAAATTACAACTGACACCACAGAAATACAAAGGATTGTAAGAGATTACTATGAAGAACTGTATGCCAAGAAATTTGAAAACCTAGGTGAAATGGACAAATTTCTAGAAAAATATAATCTTCCAAAACTCAGTGAAGAAGAAGCACAAAGCCTGAACAGACCAATCACAGAAGATGAAACTGAAGCAGTAATAAAAAAAAACTCCCAACAGTCAAAAGCCCTGAGCCAGATGCTTTCACAGGAGAATTCTATAGAGCATTTAAGGAAGAGCTAACCCCTATCCTTCACAGACTATTCCAAAAAATCCAAAGTGATAGAAGACTCCCAAACTCTTTTTATGAAGTCAGCATCATCCTAATCCCAAAATCAGATAAAGACACAACAAAGAAAGAAAACTTCATCCCAATATCGCTGATGAACATAGACACTAAAATCCTCAACAAAATATTGGCAAACTGCATCCAGCAATACATTAAAAAGATCATACACCATGACCAAGTGGGATTCATCCCAGGAATTCAAGGATGGTTCAACATTTGCAAATCAGTAAATGTAATACATCACATAAACAAAAGCAAAGACAAACAACACATGATCATATCAATAGATGTGGAAAAAGCATTTGATATGATACAGCACCCATTTATAATAAAAACACTCAGCAAAGTGAGAATAGAGGAAGCATTCCTCAACATTGTAAAGGCCATATATGGGAGACCTACTGCCAACATCATACTCAAAGGGCAAAAAAAATATCTTTTCCACTAAGATCAGGAACAAGACAAGGTTGTTCACTTTCACCACTTCTATTCAATATAGTTTTGGAAGTCCTAGCCACAGCAATCAGACAAGAAAAGGAAATAAAAGGCATCCAAATCAGAAAGGAGGAAACAAAACTGTCACTGTTTGCAGATGATATGATCGTGTACATGGAAAATCCTATAGACTCCACCCAAAAACTGCTCAACCTAATAAATGAATTTGGCAAAACAGTGGGATACAAAGTCAATATCCAGAAATCAAAGGCATTTTTGTATACCAACAATGAGACAGCAGAAGCAGAAATCAAGAAAAAAAAATCCAATTCGATATAGCAAAAAGAAAAATAAAATACCTAGGAATAAACCTAACCAAGGAGATAAAAGACCTATATTCAGAAAGCTACACAACACTGAAGAATGAAATCAAGGAAGACACAAATAAATTTAAACATACACCATGTTCATGGATTGGAAGAATTAACATCATCAAAATGTCTATATTACCCAAAGCAATTTACAGATTCAATGCAATATCTATTGAAGTACCAATGGCATATGTTACAGACATAGAACAAACACTTCAAAAATATTTATGGAACCATAAAAAACCCAGAATAGCTGCTGAAATTTTGAGAAAGAAGAGAAAAGTGGGAGGGATTACAATACTTGATAACAAGTATTGTAATGCTCAAGGGAAGCCTGGTACGGGCATAAAAACAGGCACATAGACCAATGCAACAGAGAGCCAATAAATAAATCCAAGTGTCTATGGTCAATTAATATTTGACAAAGGGGGAAGCAACATAAAATGAAGTAAAATTAGCCTCTTCAACATATGGTGTTGGGAGAACTGGACAGTATGTGCAAAAAAAATGAAATTCGAGCACCAACTTACACCATACACAAAAATAAATTCAAGATGGGTAAAAGACTTAAATATAAGCCTTGACACCATTAAAGTCATAGAGGAGAACATAGGCAGGAAAAATCAGATATTTCACACAGCAACATTTGTACTGACATGTCCCCTAGAGCAAGGGACATAAAGGAAAGAATAAACAAATGGGATCTCATCAAAATAAAAAGCTTCTGCATGGCTAAAGAAAACAGCATTACAATAAAAAGAGAACCAATCATAGGGGAAAACATAGTTGCCAAGATACCTCAGACAAGGGGTTAATCTCCAAAGTATATAAAGAACTTACATGACTCCACTCTAAGAAGACAAGAAACCCAATTAAAAAATGGGCAAATGACTTGAACAGACACTTCTCCAAGGAGGACCTACAGAGGATCCAGAGACACATGAAAAGATGTTCAATATTGCCAGCCATAAGAGAGGTGCAAATTAAAACCAAAGTGAGATACCACTTCACACCAGTGAGAATGGCCATCATAAACAAAGCAACAAACAACAGGTGTTGGAGAGGTTGTGGGGAAAAGGGAACCCTAGTTCACTGTTGGTGGGATTGCAGACTGGTACAACCACTATGGAAAACAGTATGGAATTTTCTCAGAAAACTAAAAATGGATTTGCCTTTTGACCTGGCAATTCCACTGCTAGGATTATGCCCTAAGAACCCTGAAACACTAATCCAAAAGAACCTATGCACCCCAATGTTCATAGCAGCACAATTTACAATAGCCAAGTGTTGGAAGCAACCTAGGTGCCCATCAGTAAATGAATGGATCAAAAAACTATGGTATATATACACAATGGAATTCTATGCAGCAGAAAGAAATATGGAGCTCCT